>APFE030518092.1:1587-64096 GCA_000404065.3 Pinus taeda | reverse complement strand
GGATAACATGGAGTTGGGTATGGACGATATTGAGGAAAATATTGAGGATATTGTGGATGGCTCTCATAAGTTCCTTGCCAACCTTGTTGTCAAGATTGGTTTTCAAGTTGATGTGGCAAATGTTGCCAAGGTGTGTTCCAATTACTTTGAGGTGGATATGCATAACCTTGAAATTGTGAATTAGGCTTTTGCATCATACTAGGTTGACTAGGTTGCCATGGTCCTCTTGGAGCTACATAACATAAATGCATTGGTGATTGACTTTCTCCATTTTCCTCTTGGTAAACTTCCTTCAACCTTGGTAATGATGGGAAATGTTTAACATCATGTGATTCTACAACACAAATATCAACATTTTCTTTTCCTTCATCTTGCATTCTTAACATTTTTACTTGTTTTGTTAGATTGCTAAGAATTTATGTTTTAAAATCATCAAACAAATTTCCAAGTTTAGCTTGACTCACCAGTCTTGATGCTGATTTACCTACTCTTGCTTTTCCTCTTGATATGTGTTTGCATGTTTCACAAATTTCCTCAAATGATAATTGATATACATCACCTCTACTCATGAGATTAAGGAGATCAATCCATTCATCCCTAATTGCTCTAATTAAGAGGGTTTTTAGTGTGTCAGATCTTAAATGATGTAGTTTTTCCCTCTTAACATTATACATGAACCTCTTTATTAGATCCTCTAGAATCTCATCTTATCTTTGATTCATTCTAAAGATTTATTCTTTAAGATCATGATCTTTAAATTTTTCTAGAAATATCGTTTGCATCTCACTCCATGATTTTATTGAATTAGTCCCTAAACCCATTAACCATTTAAGAGCTCTATCATTCAATGTTACTCGAATCAATCTCAGTTTTTGAGGTTTTAATAAGTAACCATAAGATGTACAAACAATTTCAATTTCAAAGAGAAAGGTTTTTGGATCCTCTGACCTTAGACCATGAAATTTTGGAAGAAAATATGGAGGGATTTTCTTCATGTGCACACTACCATCAGTATCTTGAATGGGAAATCCAAGAGGATCTTCCTCATTGTCATCATCTCCATCCATTTCTTCTACATTATTTTCCATATTCTTCTTCTACCTGCAAAAGTGAATCGTGATGTGGCTCTTACTGCATCACATGATCAAATGGGGGGGTGGGTTGGTGTTGGAGATTTTTTTGTTTTCATGATTGAATGAAAACTATAATGCAATGCAATTTTCTACTTTTGAAATTAAATATGCCTAATGCATTTTTTTTCACAAAGCAAAAAGAAATTAATCAACTAGGAAAGAAAACAATGCATACTTTGACACCTCCTCAGAAACAATGCCAAAAAGTGATGAGCCTCGGTATTGCAACAAGAATGCTGCAACTCCCAAGGCTACCGACTTTAATTATCAACCCGAGGTTCGTACAAACTTAAGAAGTATCAACACTATATGTGAAGCATACAATGTGTCCTTCCTTTGTTGTCATGATGTAATGGAGTGCATGTAATAAAGTCATATCCTAAACTAATTGTAGAAAATGAAATGTTCGAAATGGAACCATAACCTATTGCAAGAAAGAAAGTACAAGGAAAGAAACCTATTCTAATTTCATAAAGATCATGAACTAAATTTAAAAGAAACCTATCTTAACCCTATTTATCACATGTGACGATTTACACTAACTGAGCATGAAATTTGATTTAGAGAGTACTAACTGCTGTGTGCATGTGTAAATATAAAAGAACTCATTTTTAAAATCTTTTTGCTTTATAAATGCAAATGCTAATCTTTCCTTGATCTCTGGTAGGGGAGACAAGTGTGGAGCAAGAGCGTTAAAATTGTCTTGATGGCATGGAGGTAAAGTAGAGGTATAATCGCAACTTCAATGATGATTTTTCTCAATTCGGGCTCAAAACAAGGTTTCCTACAGGTTGCTATAGGATTTCCTACAGGATCCCCTAATTTACTACAGGATGTACAATTTTAATATACAAAATTATAATCCATCGAATGACCAAGAAAATCAAATCCAAATTGGATGGGAAAAATTTTGTTATTGACTAGGATGTCTTAGGTCCCCATTCTAGGTGGAATCACTCAAAAAGGCATCTGTTAACTTATGCTAAAAAATAACACAAAATTACTAGTCGAAAATCTAGAAATTCGAGAACTAGTGAGCTAGTAAATCTATAAAATGCATAACCTAATCAAGTGAAAATGCAATGGGTTAATTTTTGTATGAACTATAATTTCTTTTGATCTAATTCAAGTGGAACCAACTCGATTGAAGCTCGTTAGCATGCTCTAAAAAATAACAAAAATTTACTATTCTTTGCCACAAAGGAGTTCTAGAAATCTAGATTTGGGAATAAGAAAGCTAATCCAAGTAGCTCAATGATTACTATGAACTTCCAAACATTTTCCAAGAATGAAATGATTCTTGTGATCCTACATAAGAACTTACATTAACCATTTAAATCAATCCTATAACAAGAAATCATTAATACTAAATGCAGAAGTAGAAAGAAATGAAAACAAGAGATGCATGTGAATAAGAAGTGAAAAGAAGGAAACAAATGATACAAAAGGTATCTGAGGCTCTTGGAATGGCTAAGCCCAAGGAAAATTAGAGACCTATGGAGGAGAACACGATTTAAAAGCTGAACATGACACCAATTTTCATTATTTCATCAATACAATCACATCCCTGCAAGAAAATACAATGGAGCTCCAGAAATACGAGTTCTCTCCACAAGAACACTAATGAAAATATATACCTAGAGGAAAATTCGACTTGGTACATATAAAAAATGATTAGGAATCATTCTCCATGAAAGGAGGAAGCTTTCCCCAACAAAATCCCTTGATTAGTGGATATGGTCCCCAATACTAGGAATCTGCATAAATGGTAGGGAACACATTCCTAGATTTGATCAATCTTTGGAGTTCCACAATTTGTGCCATAATTCCATAATATCTTTGTTGATTTATTATTTATTATTGATCATCCTATAGTAGGGAACAAGTCCCTAAATTATCTCTTCCTCCTCATCTTCATAATATGCTCGATATTCTCATAATATTCAACAAAAATAAATAATATTAGGCACAAATATGCAATTATTCATAAACCTTCCTAATGAATATATTAAAGTTAAAAATACATTATCTAATGCAGAAAGAGAGGTTTAATGTGCTGAAGGATGGTGATAGGCCTTAATTTATGTTTAATTTCAAGGCACGGGCCTTAATTTATGTCTAATTTAGAGGCCCATCAATACTTCCTCCCTCTTCCCTTTCCCACTCATGAAGACTTGAAGCTAGGAAGCCAACTCAAATAGTTAGGACTGCACTTGTGCCATGTTTTCCCCTCCACCTACTGGTGAGGCTTCTAACTTCAATTCTACCTCTAAAGCCACTAACTGCATATCGATCCTTTTCTGCATCAAAGGTATCTTGATATGCATTATAAATATTGTAATAAATCATTCCTTGTGCTGTGTGTTTGATATTTGGAATGTCAACCTATCCTTCAATACCTTAAACGATTGATTGAAGTCCCATACAAATTCTCCTGGGATCTACTTGTTGTCCTTGATTTCTATAATACATTGAGACACGAACTTGAGCCTTTGAAATTCCTTGATTATTTCTTATCTAATCTCCACTAGAGTTTTATTCTATCCAGATGGGGTCACGCTTTTAAATTTCATGTACCAAGTCAGTGTGTGATCCCTAAATGTGGCTTCTAGCTACGCAATATTTGTGGCCTCATCTTGGACCTGCTAAGCTTTCGAAACAACCTCACACATAAGCAAATGTTTTTTTTGGTCTTTGGTCCTATCACCGTGAAACATGGGCATCCTCAAGTCTATGCCTGCCATGGTAGTCTGCGCAATACTTCCTGAAGAAGCACTTCCTCTTGCACTTGTTGTATTGCAAGAAAGATTCATGTCTAACTGCGCACCACTTTGATTCTGAATACCCTTTGTCACCCCTCCTATAACTGTGGAAATTTCACTACTACTACTATTCCCTCCTCCCTAACTATAATTGCTTTCTACACTAGTCGAATCAGTGTGTTAGGTGCTTACCTCCTGTTCTGTAGATGCATGCGGGTTGCTGGTTTCAACCTCAGGCATAGCCTGATTCTACTGTTCTAGTTCTGAATCTTTCATACTACGTGGAATCATTTGTTCCCTTTCTCCTTCCTTCGTTCGTTAATGCAAAACTGCATTCCTTCATAGCTTTGGTCATTAAAATTACACCTTGCCCTATGATGGCCTTTCCTAGCCCCTCCCTCTGGGCTCCATCTTTCGGCATGTACCGATGTTGACTAGCCTCCTCCCACATCATCTTGTCGATATCTTATGCCACTCCTCAAAGTTCCATCCTCATAAATCTCTTTCTCCATCCCTCCCTTTTTCCTCTTTATGCACAATTATAAGCCCAATTTCAACCTCCACCACAATCTATTTTCCTTTTTCTCTTTCCTACTTCTCAGACCATCTCCTATGCCTCCCCCACTTCGCCGTCTATGCAGATGAATTAGCTTCTCATCGTATCTAACTCCAGGGGCAACACACCATGGTTATAAAACATCATATTTATTAACAATGAGATTAACCTTATAAACCTTCCTTTTGGTCCCTTCAAAAATTCTACTCCGTTGTAGTACAAGATACTATCGCTTCCATCGCAAACTCTACAATATATCCTTTGAGGACACTTTCAAACAAAAACTCAATAGGATGGGAATTGTTTTTTCTTACCACTTGAAGCTGGCATACTTCCTCTGACATCCACCTCCTTGGCCCGTCGTGCCGATATGTTGGGTTGTTGTCCTTTAACCACTGAACCCACTCCGTCAAGATATTAGGAAACTTGCCAAAGTTATTTCATGGAATTCGATAAATGAATACTTCTATATCCATTTCTTTGAGTTTTTTGGTTCTTATCTTCGATCTCTTTGAAAACAAACTTGTGTAACTTCTACCTAAACCACCGTGTAATTTACTCCCTAGTTGGGTTCCATGGTTTCCACATTCCTAGAAGAAAATCTCATCACACAACCATGCCAATCATGACAACGGAACCATTTGGTGGTGGGCATGATTCTGACAGACCCAATATTTCTAATGTAGTGGCCAACAAAGACCTGCTTAGTATTGGCACTTTCGGAAACACCCACGAAGTGAGTGAAGTTTTACCCAAGATGCTAATGGGTGATTGTCGAAACTAGGTTTTTGGAGTCTGCTAAGATTGTCTTATGGATACAATGCACTATTCCTTACTGACACATGATACAAAGCCCCATTGTCACTGTGCACTGCACATGGTATTAAACCTTGTCTATCCATCCCACAACGCAAGCTTGTAGTGACTGTGTACGACGTAAGACCCCTGACATGGATTCCATATAACGAAGGCAAATTCAACCCTAGACTCTAACAACTTCACTATTGACATGAATTCAACCAACTCTTCAAAAAATTATCAATCAATCAACCCTTCATGCTCACTCAAACATATTTAACACACACAATATTACAGGTCTATACAAGACCAAATCATCACCATAAACCACCATTCCAAAGCAAATTAACAATATCAACATTTGGATTATTCAAAGAAGTTATAAACCATCAATAATGTTGTAAACCATCAACCTAGGGTGAATAATACTATAAAATAATACACAATAATTCAGACAAACTTATGCATTAAAGGAAAAAAAAGAATCCCCAATCATTAGTTTATATTCATATCAATGGAAGAGATATAATAACCATAGTTACAAATGTTAATTTAACAGGCTCATCGACCATCCATGATAATACAAAACAATAATAAGAATCATATTATAATCCATCCATACTAAATTTATATAACCATATAGTAAAACCCTTACAGCAAGGTTGTGAAGCAGTGACAAACTCGACTACATGCCATAGTCAACATCAAAAGGACATGGGCACTTACATTGACTCTATACTTAGCTCCTTCCACACTTAACAAACTAACAAATTCTCAACATTCCACTTCCATTTACTCCTCCAAACAATTCTGAAAAACCCCTAGTTTGTCTTCAATAGGTCATCTTCTAGCTGCTTAGAACCCTCTTGAATCCTCTTTGCTTCCCTCATAGCCAGTCCAACTGTCCTGAGAAACCATTGCAATATTTCCTTTTACTCCTTTGAGATGTCGCATGCGTGTTAGGGACTATCCCAAAATATCTGATCCCCTGTTCTGATCCACTCTACCTAATATCTTATTTCTTCAAAATATCTCCAACTGTCTGCTCAGCATGACCTCCTTGGTCAACTCCTTCCTCTAGAAAATCATAACCAACGATATTCCTTGCACACATCCTTCTTCCTAAGGTGCCACTATCACCCTTCTGTGTGACATCTATGTTTTCCCCACCCTATCCATTGCGAAAACCCTATGCTATGCTCCACTAACTATGACACCCCCATGCTATGATCCACCTCGTCCATTCTGAACTACTCATCCCTACTGCGTTGTCCCACCATGCCAAAAAAATTCAATTTTTTTTTGGGCTCCAACACAACCACTATGTTTCAATGTATAGTGATCAATGGTTTTTATATGGATGCCTATCCCACTTATCCTAACCTAACTAATAGGTTGTTTTGATGCCCAAGTGGGCTTAATCAATGTGTGTTAAGTTAAGGTTGATTCTAGAGGCTCAACTTGGGGCCTTGAACCAAGAATTTTAACTTACTAGTGTGTAGTGTGTAGATGTGTGCAAGTGTATGTGTGATGCAAATTGAAATGAAATTACTTTGAACTGAAATAATAGGTTATAAATTGCATGCAATAGTTAATATATTGCTGCAATAAAACAAAAACCATTGTTTCACTAAAAACAATTCACTACCCACCCTTTGGAGGATTCTGTGCAAAGAGAAAGAGGTTCGAAAATGGGAAAAAATGAGGATTTTAATGGTGGGAAAAAAAATGATAAAAGTGAAAACTGATATACTATCCTACAACCAACTTTATGTAGAGGCTACAATTGGGAAATAGAGGTTCTATGGATGCAAATGAGCCTCAAACAGATATACCCAAATGGAAGTTCAAGAGAGAAAAACAAGGGTAGATAAACACTAGTAAAATAGGGGCTTTGTTAATCTCAATCTCTAATGAGGCAATATGTTCTCATATATAAAATAATAATGGTAACATGGGGTTTTTATAGCATATAATAGTAAACTACCAATTCATCTTCCCAACCCAATCGCTGGAGAATTACTAAAATACCTAAAGGTGTTCTTTCTTCCTCCTAGAGTTTAGAAAGTGAAGAGATCAAGGCTTAGTGATTGAATGTAAACAAGAGGTAACATAGAACCCCACCACCAACAAACAACCATAAAAAATAGGAAAAAAATGGAAAAAATTGTTTCTTTTGCCAATGAAGAAAAGTAAATGAAGAGTGCGTTGTCCAATGTAGATTTTGGGGAATAATGTGTGTTTACCAACACAGTTAATGAGGAATAATATTTTTTGAACAATGTAGATTTTGGCATGAAACCTATGATGACTTCTTAAGGTTTTCCTGTTTTAGGGTTTACTTTGATTTTTTCATCTATTGAACCTTATAGACCCATGACGTGAAAAATAGAAGCAAAGGAAAAAAACTATTTTTCTCTAAAAATTCACCACAAATGGAAAATTTATAAAAAGAGAAAATGGAAGAAATAACTTATAGAATTCCACCAGGAATGGAAGTGTTAAACTCCCTAGTGGAGTTGTGATTTGTTAGATGTGATGTATTCCTACACAAGGGTTAGCAAAGAAGAGTCTTTCTATGATGGCTAGTAGTCTAACAACAAATATGAGGGTTAAACCATAGAAGTAGTAACCATTCATCTACAATTATTAGATCCACATAAAAGAATAATAAAAAAAACCTAGGCAGTATAAAGTAGATCTAAAACACATAACAATTACCAAACTTCATTTCCCAAAGAGAAAGATTTTTAATTAATGTTAGCACCTGTTGAGAATCTCCCTATGAGAATGGATAAATGGGGCCTCCTCCTTGGGAGGGTTCTTTGAGATCCTTTATTTGCATCTATAGTGATTCCCTCTATCCAAACAAGTTAAATGATCCAAAGACACAAAAGAAATAGAAAAAGTGATGAGGTTCTAGTGGAGAACAATAAAATGTCACATGATCAAAGATTGGACGATTATAATGGTCATGTGAAATGAGAAGAGAAAACCTCTCTATTTATAATAAAATGTTAGGTTAAATTTAATTGGTCAAATAATAAAATATTTGTTGGACCAAATCAAGATATAACGAATTTTGGTATTTTATTATTATTTGTGAGAGGAAAAGGTCAAAGAAATGGTCGTTAACCTTTATATAGATAACTAACTAAAAAAATAATGGCTCATTGAGTTAATTAATAAAATGGATAAAATAATAAGAAATAATTAATAAACAGATGGGTTTATTAAATTGCTTCTAGGTGAAATGGTAACTATTGAGCCTCCAAAATTGCCTTCTTTTTTACAGTTTTATATTTCCTTTTCCCCTATTTTGTCACTTATTCCCATCTCATTACACCTCTTCCATGAGTTAAGAATAATTCTGGCATGAAAATACATTAATAAGTTAAATTTCTATTATCATCTCAAATCTATAAGTTTCTCTTTATAAAACTACTTTGATTAGACATAAACTATTGGATTGTGCAAATTTTGAGGTTCCTCTGACATTCTACAGTTGATTAAAGGTTTTGTAGTTTCCTATGTGTTATAAGTCAGTAGGATAATATCCACAATTTCCAAATGTTTCGAAGATGGTAATCCACCTATTAGCCACAGGTGGAAGTTTATGGGTTCAACACATCATTCAAGTCAAACTCTCGGCCAAATCAATTGTGGCGCACTTGTAGAAAGAAAAATATCAAACGAGAATGGTGTACTTCAAGTGAGCGAGATTCAAGTATTTGGATTTGATGATATGATGAAGACTTAATGGATCAAGGCTAATGATATGTCCAGTCACGATTCACTTCTTTGATAGCAAATCGTGAAAAGGAAATGTTTTGTTAGATCTAAAAGATTGGTATGTCACTTTAGCTCTATTTTACTACCATAAGAATCTCAATTTAGTTATGATGTAAAATCTATAAAATGATTCACCTGGAAGAAAATAGATAACTTTTGGAAGTTGATTTATCTTTGCAAAGACTATTGTGTATTGAAGCTCTGTTTTACACACTCTAGTAATAGAAATTATGCTATGGTGCATTCATAATTTATCATGGTCAACTTAAGTTCGTGTTCTAAAGTTTATAGTCACTCGTGCGTCTTAAGAGGTCCCCCCGCAGAAGTATGAGATAATGTAATCTTGTTTTCATTTAGAATTTACTTATGCTCTGTTTTCATTCATAGATTTAGATTGATCCTATGTCTAGGTTTTATCCATAGCTTTAATTATAAATTTTGTCTTTTGCTTACTTGTTTTGTTTCTTTTGCACAGGTCAAGTACTTGAGTAAAATTGAAAAATAAACAAAAAAAAATTAGTTACTTCTTTATTTTCTTAGTCTCAAATTTATAGTCATGAATGGTTCTAAATTGTGACACACATCAATAATATCAAATTGCTTTGATAAACACAGTTTCATTCCAGTCATTTACTTCTTGCTTTAGAATATAATGCCTTTGTTTTCCTAGTATAAGACTTTACTAATTTCATAGTGTTAGAATTTACTGCTTTCATACAACTAAAATTTACTGCCTTCCTAGAATTACGATTTGTTGCATTCTAGAATTAGAATTCATTGCTTTCTAGACTAGATTTATCAATACTCTTAGAATAAACTTTGTGATTTTCATAGCGTATTAGATTAAGAACTTAGAATAAAAATGTTTTTTTTTTTGGTAGAGTAGAATTTCCATTTCAATTCAATAGATTAAATATTTCATTTCCTTCTCGTTCAATATTTATTGCTTTCTTTAGATATAGCTCTTTGAAAAAGAGAGTGTGTGTGCTCATTTGGATTCCATCATGAATAGAATTTCATTTTAAGGCTCGCAATTTCATTCCAATTTAAGTCTCGCAATTTCATTTCAATGTGGGTCTTGCAATTCATTTCAATAGAATAGATTGTTTTTTATCAACAATTAATTGCCTAGCATATATAATGCAAGTGTGTTTCACAAGAATACGAACCATGTCTTGATAATTTAATGCAAGCAATTTAATCAACAATTAAATTATCCAATAATAACCTAAGTTAGAAATAATTTATGAATAATGATTTAATAAATTATTTCTATGAGGATGTTTAAAGGATTAAGGAATAATCAATAAATAAATGATTTATTGAATTATTCCTATGGAAAGAGAAAATGTGAGTGAAAATATTTTGAATTAGTTTCACTTTAATGGGTAAAAATATGAGAATAACATAAAATTAATGAATTTATGGGTTATTCTCATGTGATAAATTAATTAATGGAAATTACTTAAGAAAACTAATTTCTTAGGCTATTTCCTAAGGTGAAAGTGGGGTTTAATGTGTAAAAATCCATATTAATGGAATATTTCAATCCAACTAATTAATTATGGATAGGTGATCAATTTTTATGTGATAACATCAAGATTAAAATTTGGAAGGAATATTTTAGGGTGTTTTGACAGTTGATAATGATCACCTAAAACAACAACAACTAAAGGAAACCATGGTCTTCCAACCACATTGATAGGAGATTGTAGGGAAGATACTGATGATGAATTCAGAGAATTTCTAGTATGGGTAGGAGGAGATGGAGGCAAATTACCAAAACCACCACTTCCTGATACAACTTGACTAGATCTTACTTTTGAATCCCAATCAACCTCCTTAAAATGAAATATGAAGTTTAAAGTTGATGAAAATTCAAGTTCATGCTAAGGATTTATTTGAGAGGAAGACCCAACTTGAGTATGTATTTCCTTTTTTTTGTTTTCTTTTATCAGAGATAGTGAAACGAATTGGAGATAAGCCTGATTTTTCTTCAGGAATGTGTAAAAGCATTAGATAGTTGTAATTGTTGATGAATTGGTGCAGATACAGGTTCTGAAATGATTGTTTCTATAATAGAAGATAACTTAGAAACATTTATTATTGCAGAATACAAAGTTTGTGGTTCACCTTTGTGAATAAATATAGGAGGTGTGATGGAATAAGTTTATGTATGTGAGATATCAGTTTTAGAGGACTTATCAACCATACATGTAACACCCTTCTTCTACGATAAATTATTTATAGGTAGAAAAAATCCACCTGTAATAGGGGAGATATCACACATTCAGAGTCCCAATTAGACTCATTTTTGTTTGGTATGGTGATACTCACCGGAATATAGGCCTAATTTCCTATACTAAGATAACCTAAAATGATAAAAACTAATTTAAACAAGGGAAGATATATGACCTAAATACATTTACAAGTAAATATTAATTAATCTATACAAAATACTGGTGTTTTGGATGGGTTTGTGTTATCTAATCAACAGGGGAAAGGGAAAGATTACCCAATTGTATGCCTTTAAGTTCTTTGGAATCGTTTAGGGTAGTAATATTTCTGACTAATATGTGGGCCAATCAACCACTTGAGAAGTGTGTGATATGATGAGAGAGATTTAAAAACCACTATTGTTTGTGTTTTTAGGGGTTTATTTTCATTCAATCATTTAACCTACTTTACAAATAATAAAACTATCTCAAAAGTGAGAGCAAATCTCAATATTAATATACAAAAAGACAATTTTCTTTTATTTTCAAATGAGATAGGGAGACATGGGTCACATTAATTGTGCATAGATAAAAGTATCAGATTCTGTGTTTAGATCTCACACCCATCACAGGAAGGGACCTACATGGTTCATAAGCCTCGACTATGGAAAGCATAATGGCTACAGAGGGAAATTTTCATGAATATCCAGCATGACTCTGGATATGATTCTCCCCTCTGTAAGGTGACCTTTAGGCACCCATTCAATTACAAGAATTATAAGGATAGACTTGTAGTGACCACAATTATATACACAGGACAATTCATTTACTACAAAAAGAAGGCTCATTTGACTATGGATAAAATGTTTCCCTTGATGTATATCATGGAGGGAGCTGTTGTCTTCAACATGGAACAAAATGTTAGCGATCAAGGTTTATTTGATAGGGACCTTCCAGAGACTATGCCATTGTCATCAAGAATCATATTGATAGCAACAGTACCTATGAGTTTGAAAAAAGGATGGTGGCGACCAGAGCTTAAGTTAATGTGGAGACGCTCTGTGGTGATTTGGCCCCAATGCAAGGTTTGATTGGAGTGATTTACCTTAGATGGAAGCATATATAAAAGAAATACCCCCTCTTTCTTCTCTATCGGGGTTGGTGGAAAGTTTAGAAGACCTAGACCTTGTGGAAGGGTTTTAAGTTTTTGTTAAGACACTTAGAGGGAACTTAATCTAGAACGAGATCATTGCATTTGATAAAGTGGTTTCCTTAAAGCAGATCTTATAGATTTTTTTGGGAATTCTTGTAGCTATGTAATGCCTAATTTTTGAAGGGAAACAAATGCTAAATATGTTACATTTGCATGAATATAGTATTTATAGAAACTCCACCATCATCATGCTATTGAGGCTATGTGGGGGTATAATGGGATCCAAAATTCTAGTTTCTTCAAATTCGTACAAGGATGTGACATGTGGTAAGGGGCCCATTCCAATGGATTAACCTTCAACCCATCCAGGACCATATATTGTTGAAAATTTGGATCAAATACTAGCATTGGAAGTCAATAATAAAGAGGTAAATAATCTCTTATTTGTTCTCTAGTCAAGGGATGCCATTTGAATATTTAATGGATTCTGGCCAAGATATGAAGCATCGCGTTAATGGGTTTTTACAACCTGGAAAAAAATGTGACATTTATCTTTGTTCAAAAGGATTTTTTATTGTATTATTTTACTCGTAAGGAGATTTAGAGAAAGTATTGAAGGAAGGGCCTTGGTTTTTCGGAAGAGCAGGGCTCTTCATCACTTGATTTTCATATTTTGATTCTTCAACAATGATAGTAACAACAATTCCACTCTGGGTAAGGTTGCCCAATATTCCTCTTTCATTTGACATCACAGGGTACTAGAGAACATTAGCAATACCTTGGGGAAATTTAAAAAAAATGGATGTTGAAAGAATGGAGAAAGGTTTATTTACCTTTTCTTGTATTTATGTAGAAATAGACCTAAGAAAAGGTTGACCCAATTGTATATTTCTAAAACGTAGATCCTGTTAATTGATCCAAACCTTGGATTATGAAAACATCACATTCAGATGTTGTACATGTTTCTAGACATGACATGACTTATAGGATTCTTGTCCACAGACTAAAAAGAACCCCCCCTCCCCCCCAAAAAGAGAAAAAAGAAAAAGCGGTAGGTTTGTAAAAAAAAAGGTTGGAATAATTTTGATCCCATTTTTTAGGAGGATGAAGAAGAGGAAATCAAGTAAGAACCTCATAAACATGATGATATCCACTCAGAATCCTTATGAACCTGCACATCCCAGGTAGAATGTTATAGAAACAAAAGCAATCCTTGAATATGATCATCCTTTAGTTGTGGCACGAAAAGAGGATGGGTTGGTGGGTTCAAAGAGAGTCCATGTTTTAGAAAGTTCAAATTTCGATAAAGAGAAGTCCCCTTTGGTGTTTGTGACTGAGTTGGAAATTGTACCTCTTGATACACTATTAAGGGATGGCATAAGTTCCAAATAAAGAAAGGAAAGAAAAATAAGTGAAGTCAATATTATAACACTTAATTTCTCTTTTATTTTTATTTTTATTTTAGAACTGAGAGACTATTATTATGCTCTCGCAAGACTATAGTCTTTCTCATATTGAATGCTTCTAGCATCTGCAAAATGTAATTTTGTTCCTTTCTAAATTGCAATGAAATTATGATTTTCTTCTAAGCAAAAAATAAGTATCAGTAGTAATAGGTGAGTTTGATTGGATTTAATTTTGTTTTCTTGGTTCAAATGTGAAAGGAAGATTTGGGTCCGAGAAATGGACACAGTCTTGCAGATATCTCTATGGGGAAAGGTAGGAAAATGGCTTAGTACTTCAAATTAAGTGAGATGGAGATTCTTAAGACTTGTGAGGAGTTAGAGAGGGCATGAAAGTCTCAGGGATCCTCTTCAAATAGATGAAAGCATAAATAACTAAACAAACCCAAGGTAGAGCACTGCAAACATCAATGAATTCTACCTTTATCCTTGTTTCATTTAGTTAAGATGAACAGAGAAATATGATGACATACATAAACACATGTAAACGTGCATTACAGAGGGAAAAACAATACCAAATCAAATTTCCACAAGAATCCCATAAAGTGCTGCAAACCCTGGTCTATTCCTTTGCCAAACTGCAGAGATAACTGTACAATAATGCTCAAAGCATTCACAAGAGTCCAACCTTCACCAATGACTGAAAAACTATTAGATATAGGCAATAAAAAACTCATCCTAGCCTTTAGGGGTCGAGTTAATAAGTTTAGGAGCTGTTTCAACAATATCTAAACTGAGAACTAAAAAGTAGGCAGTGGAACAGTTTGCCTCTAAAAACTAGGAAACTGATTCATTCAGTTGCAAACTACCTTTTCATGATGAATCTACCTCCATGAGTGAAATTTTAACATAATTACATCAAGTTACATCAAATTACATCATTATTTTGACTATTGAGGAAGAGAAAAGTCAAACTAAGAAAAAACTAGGCGAAAAACAAAGTTTTTTGGCCAAAATGACAAAATTTCATCCTATGCGCCGCGGTCATGTCCCTGTGCGCTGCGCTGCTTTGGAGCTGATTTTGGAGGAATTTCCGTGCATAAAATTTTCTCCAAGTGATCTTGTTGGAAATGTCTACCTATCTACTTTCCAGAACAAGTGGAATTTTTGAATTCAGTCTCCATTTTCCCCTCCAAAAATGAGTTCTCCAAACACTGCTTCCTGTGTGGTCAAAAAGGGGCAGAAAGGTCATTTTTGAGGTGTTTTCTACCTTTTTGGAAGCTCAAAACTTGTCAAAATTTCTTGGAAATGTAAGGGAATTCATATTTTCCATGAGGAATCCAAAAATTCCGAGTTTTCCTTGAAAGGAGGTCCCTAGCAAAAACGCGTGCCAGGTGGCGCGACACACCAGGTAGAAAACGCTGTTTTTTAAGCCAAAAATTCAAAATTTGCAAAAAGTTTCCCAAATTTCTTGAAATTTGGCATCAGTGTCCTTCATTAAGTGTTGTGTTGGGCTAAGGAAGCCTCAGCCAAGATCTGGAGTCTATCTTTCTCTTTTCTCATCCTTAGTGAAAAGTGATAGATGTTGTTATATTGCTAATGAGGAGGATTCCTTTGAACCAATGTGGTCATCTTCTCAATATTCCAGAAAATAAAATAGGGGAGGTTCATCATCCTCACCCTAGTAAAGTGCATCAACAATTTGATATGATAGGTGTACAGACGAGAAAATCTTCCCTCACAGCTGAAATATTTGATTATGAGTTTCATCAAGGGAGCATATGTGTCGTGTAGGTACCTGAAAAGGAAGACCTTACTGACATGTCTTTGAAAACTAGCCTTGATATAAGGCTCATAATGATCTCTGTCTACCAGTTGCCCCTTATTCCACTGCTCACCGACATTCGGAATACCAGTTGCTTGAGCTATAGTCTCATGTGTCGAGGTGAATGTCAAAACCTGCCAAATTGACTTGGCCATTGTGAAGATGGAGTACAAACAATCTGGCAAGCTCATGGTGGTGTTTGACTCTTTCCACCATCTCACAAAATTGGTAACAAGATTGATGTTGTAAGCATGTGATAGGAAGAGGACAAGCCAACATCTCAGCAAGTGAAGTAGGCTCCTCCCGGTTATGTTTTCCACTCTTGTGAAGTCTCCTTGGTGCATGAATTTCTCTGGAAGAGTCACTGACTATTTCCTCATTTCTGTCATAAGAAGAATCTGACTCCATGTTTTCCAATGCTTGATTTTCTTAGATGAGTATGAAGAGATTTTATAGTTTCAATAGGTATTTGCTGCTAAACAATAGGGATTTGATGATAAGAACTGTGGAGGGACTATGTATGAGGGATTGGGGATGTTGCTGGTAGGGTTTTTGGGGAATAGAAGGGTTTGGGGAATGATATTTATGGTTTGGGATTGTTGATTAGGGTTTGGGATAAGTGAAGGTAGGGATTAGGGTTAGTAGTTTTAGGGATGTTGGGAATAGGGAATGGGTAAGTATGAATGAAAAGGGAGGAGGAAAATGAAGTGAGGGAGTGAGGGAGTGAAAATGATAGGGGTAGGATTTAGCAACAAAAACAACAATTTGTAAACCCTAAGCAGTGTTTTTTCAAAAAACCTTGCAAAGAGCTAGGGTTTCAATTTTCCCTATTGAATCACCATGAACATTGAAGAAAACTCATGCATTGGGCATATGTGAGTGTGAACTTACTTGTGCAATGAGGAATTTACAATTTGAGAGCCTTTGGAGGAAGATGTGAATGATTTCTGACCTTGTAGACAGGTGCACCTCACAAGTGTGCCGCGCCTCTCTAGTGCATCATGCTAGTTATAAATTACAACGTGGAGTGGGCTCTATGTGCACCGTGCTGGATCAATGCGTCGCGCCTTGACCCAGGTGCACCATGCCTCAGAATTTCTCACTGTTTGCAGCCAACTCACTCCTTTGGCTCCCAAAACATGTTTTAGAATTTTCTCTTTCTCCTTTGGCACACAAATGAGCTTCTTTGAGATGAAAATACTTTATATACAAATGATTTTGAATTTTCGCTTATGAAAACCCACTTTCCTAATGTTTGTATTTCACTTGCTGTTTTAAAACTCTGTTTTGGTAGCTTGAGTTGCTTTTTTGCCTTTGATGGACTAAATGCTTTGACTTTTTTATTCTTTTCCAGGGGCTGGAATTCAAGAGCTTAGCAAAGTGACCAAGGTTGCATCTTGAAATTATTACATACAGGAAAAATGAAATTACATAAAATTTTATACATAAAAAAAACTTTGTTTTTCCTCAAAATAGAGTTTTGAGGAAAAATCAATCACTGAGCATGTGATTATTGAAATTTTTGTTGTTAACATTTTATTTGACCTCCTCATGCACCTTCTGACCATTATTGAGCTTTTACAAGACCTTATGGACAAACCCTAGACCTAATGAGACCTAAAACCCTAAAAATGACTTTTTGCAGATGTAAAGACAAAAATGACTGTAAATGACCTAAAAATGGGCTAGCAAGTAAAGATCATAAGGGGAAAATTTATAAAATGCCACTACCATCAGATGATCCATGATCCTAATGGAATGCAAATGATCGGATGAGACACCTAAAATGCAATGCAACAATAGAATTTTGATCACTGATGGAGAGATGAAGATATCGTCACTAACATTGGCTCCAATGGGGATGGTATCTCCTTGGAGGTTCCAAGAACTACAATCTATGGGAAAGCAGGTAGTGCCTTTGTCCATTGGGCTATGGAGTTAATAACTTCGACAAACCAAAACCAATATCTTGACTCAATTTCAGGACTGAAATCTGACTCAAAACTGACTCAATTTCAAGACTGAAATCGACTAAAAACTAACTCAGGTAATCCAAACCAAAACTGAAATCAGACCTTTAGTTTTATAGTCTTCACTTCGGGCCCCAAACTGAATGAATGATGACATTACACACTTGCAATGAAGGAAATAAAATGGTATACAATGATACATATGACAGCAAAAAACATTTCAAATATGGTACTGTTTCAGCAGCCGACCATTGACCAGCCCACCTGGACAATCTTCTCTGCTCATTTCTTTCAGGAAAGCATTTTTTCCCTGATATGTAGCAATTTTGAATGGACCTTTCCATATATTCTCAAAATTTCCATGCTTACCTTTGTCTTCGTTTCGAGCATCCCATTTTAGCACTATGTCTTCTATTTGAAACTTATCCTCCTTTTCCTTTTGATCATATATTTTCTTGATTCTATCTTGCAGCTTGAAAGTATTCTGAAAAAACTCCTCTCTAGTCTGTTGTAAATGGATCATTTGATTGATTCTTCACTGCAAATGATCATCCTCGCTGCCAACTTCCTGCAGAAGTTTAACCACCGGAACTGCGAGAGATGTAGGGAAAACCGTGTCCGCACCATACACGATCTCGAAAGGGGACATGCCTATTGATTTTTCTGACTTACTCTATCCACCCATAGTGCATTAACGAATTTTTTGTGCCAGCTCTTCTTGTTTGTTTCCAACATATTTTTGATAATATTGACTAATGTTTTATTCGAGGATTCCACCAATCCATTACCTTGTAGATAGTATGCAGTTGAGTGCCCCAAGGTAATTTGATATTTATTACAAAAATCAATCATATTTTTAGATTTAAAAGCTACTGCATTATCTGTAATTAGCTTATTAGGACAACCAAAACGTGACAAAATATTGTTCTCAAGAAACTGAATTATTACCAAATCTATGGTCTGCTGAGTAGGAATCACTTCAATCCATTTAGTGAAATAGTTTGCTGCTGTGAGGATCCACTTGTGCTGCACTGAAGAAGTAGGATGGATCTCGCCAATGAAGTCCAAACCCCACTACCGAAATGGAGCACTTACTTCAACCGGTTTAAGTGGCAAAGGCTGTAATTTTCTCTTACCTTGAAAAATCTGACATTCGTGGCAACTTGTAACAGTTTTGTACACATCAGAAAAGAGAGTTGGCCAATAATATCCTACTCTCAAAATTTTATTGGTTGTTGTCTTCCAAAATAGATGACCTCCACAATCTCCCTTGTGAAAGTCTTCCATGACCTATTTTGCTTCTTCTTCAACCAAACAATTGAGCAAGACACCACCGGGATCTTTCCAATAGAGTGCATTATTCATTATACAAAACTTCGCAGCCTTTAATTTCAGGGCCCTACTTTTGTTCTTAGCCATTCTGGGTGGATGTGAAAGATGTTGGAGCACATAAACAATGTCCAAATACCAAGGAGAAAGAAGAGAAATTTCTGATACCTGAACAGGCAAACTTTCTTCATCTTCTTCGGACATAGCAACAATGAGATTAATGTCCAAGGCATGCAAATTTGACTCTGCCATTAGTTTTTCCAGCCCCTGCCCCTTGATGAGCTTTGTCGGCTTGATCTCCACATCATATTCTACGAAAGCTATGATCCATTTGCCTCATCTCCCTTCCTGATTTGTTTGCACTAAGACATATTTAACGACAGTGTTAGGGACATAAGCAAGGATATGAGAATGTAGAATATAGACTCAAAAATATTTCAATGCTTTTACCAAGGCAAGAGCTTGCTTTTCAATAATATTGTACTTTAAGGCTACATCTCTTATTGTTTTGCTGAAAAAAGCAATTGGTTTCTCAAGTTGGTCTCTTTTATGCATTAAGACCGTTTCCATAGTATGATCTGAAGCAAATGAAAACAAAATAAAATCTTGGGAATAATCCGGGCTTATCAAAATTGGAGCTGAAGAAAGGGCCAACTTTACCCTCGGTCCAGTTCACTACACTATCTTTCTTTAACATGTTTGTGATTTCCCTCAAATGTTTTGCAAGATTTGGCACAAAGTGATGTAAGAAATTGATCTTACTGTGGAATGCTTGGATATCCTTTTTACTTCGTGGAAAATCAATTTTCTGAATGGCTTCCACTCGAGCCGGGTCGATACGAATTCCCTCCTTAGATATGATGTGACTGAGAAGCTTGCCTTCATCCATGGCAAACAAAATCTTCTTTCGATTAAGTGATATGCCATACTTTCTACACCGCTGAAATACAATTTTCAAATGATAAAGGTGCTCTTCATCTGAATTAGAAAAAACTATAAAATCATCAAGATAAATAGCTAAAAATACATCTTTTTCATTAGCAAATGTGATATCCATAGCCCGCTGAAAGGTCGCACCAGCATTCTTCAATCCGAATGGAATCTTAGCATAATGGAAAGTTCCCCATGGAGTGGTGAACGTTGTTTTGTCCCTGTCATCCTCATGGACCAGAATTTGGTTATAACTGGAATACCCATCAAGTAGTGACATGCAGGATGCTCCAAATACTCTTTGAAGTATGTCATCCATATTGGGCATTGGATAATTGTCTTTCAAAGACACTTTATTCAGATTTCTGAAATCAATACATAATCAAATATCACCTGTTTTCTTACGCATGGGCGCCAAATTAGAAATCCAATCTGAAAATCTTATGGGAATGGTTATACCAGCTTGGTACAATCAATTGACTTCCTTCTCTATTGAGGGAAATAGCTTTGGATTTATCCTTCTTAGCTTCTGTCGAAATGGCTTTTGATTTGGCTTAATCGGTATTATGTGCTGAATTATGCTCGTATCATATACCTTCAAATCTGAATAGTCCCAAGCAAATACATCAGTAAATGAAGATAATAGACTAATGTACTTTGCCTTTACCTATGGAGGCAATGCCATTTTAGAATTTTATGCTGATCCAATATTCACATCCTCAACTCCTTTCTCGGTCGGCAGCAAGCTCAGTTCTCAGGCTACATCGTCTTGATCAAACAACTCTTCTAAAGGTATTAGAACTTTAGGAATGACATTGTCTTTCAGCTGCAAAACTTCCATCTGATTTACTTCCATATCCGCTTCACCATCATCACGCTCTCCATCTATGGAAGTGTCTTTGTACTTGCCTTCATTTTGCAGGAATTCTTCGATTTCTTTATCATATTGAAACACCTACCAATACCTTTGATTATCAGGGATAGTCAAGCGGTGTTTCACATGAATTTCAAACTTATTGTTTGAATTCACCGAAATTTTCAAATTACTTGCAGCTGTTGTAAGTGAATCTGCAATAACATTTTGTACACGAGGGACACATGTCAAAGTGTAATCTGGAAACAATCTCAAGATATCTAATACCGCATTATGGTATACCCACATTCAAGGATGCTTAGCTTGGTATTCACCTTTCACTTGCTTTATAACTAACTCGGAGTCGCCATATACTAAAATTCTTTTAGCATTTAATTTCTTAAGGATTTTCAAAGCAGTAATTAAAGCTTCATATTCCACCTCATTATTTGAACAATCAAAAGCCAACTTATACGAACAAACCCTTACATTACTTGGCACTTTATTTGGTGAGAAAACAGGGTTGCGTATCCAAATACCAATTCCAGCACCTTCCTTACCTACTGCACCATCAAAATCCATGCTCCACAACCCAGCTTCATCCTCCAAATGCTGAAACTCTATTTCCTCTTTTTCTTTTGCTTGTTGTCCATCAACTTTTCGCTATTGTCGGAAGGCTGATTACTCAGTGGAACTATCAAGCTTTCGTCTTTCTTGATCTAGTACAGCTCTGAAATTTTCAGTGATCTCTAGAATATCTTCTACTTCAACTACTTGACTATTTATATCATTAAAACTATCATAATATAAAACAAAAGATTCCAAATCAGTATGTGCATAATTTATTGGATGATTTAGAGGTTTCTCCTTGCTAGTGATCATGTACTTCATCCTTTTCTCCTGGTATAATTTCATCAACTGACCAAACACAGGAATAGTAGCATAGGAGAAATCACGCTGCAAGGTCCCTTTAGGTTTTGCTCCCCAAGATCTGGAAAGAAGCATGCCAAATCTAGGAGAAATATCATCCACGACCACATCCATCAAAACATTCTTCGCCGAAATTTGATCTAAAGTGATAACCAAATCTTTAATAAGCCCAATGCACCTGACCCTACCAGAATCAAAGGAATATAGATCAGGGTTCTTGCGAGTGATATCTAAACCCAATTTTTCCATGATTTCTTTAGGAATGAGACTATGAGAGGCTTCTGAATCAAACATGGCATTGTGCAATACATAATCATGCAATCTAAGGCTGATGTAAAAAGGAGCTACATCACTATCCTCAGACTGTCCTTCTAATGCTAGCCCAAAGATAAGTTCGAGCTAATCATCCTCCACATTTAGCCTATCAGATAATGGATCCAAATTCAAAATCTTAGACACCTTACCTTTATAGTTGTTGTTCTTCATTAATTCAGTCAAAGGAATTGATACTTTTAACTTAGCAATTTCATTTTCTAAGCTAAAGGCTGATTTTTTCTCTACCTCTTTGACTGGAGCATCCTTATTTTCAATCTTCTCCTTTGATACAATTGGCTGATTTTATTTTTCATTTGCTGATTGTGTTTTGTTGGTGGTAGGATCAACTGTCTCCTTTCCCTTTCTCTGCACTATTGGGGAATCGTTCTTTGGTGGTGACACTTCCTTCCTCTTCTAAATTAGATTGATGGGAACTTCGCTACTCCTGAGTGAATATTGTTGCTACTGGGCTGTCAAAGCATTCATGTATCCCCTCTGATATTCATCAGACTCTTCTTCAAGAATTGTTTCATTTTCCAAGATGAAATCTTCGTCTTTTTGTACAACTGGGCTTTCTAAATACTCTTCATCTTCGGTGATATAAATGGGTAGATCATCAGGTGTAAAGAAATGATTCTCCTCACCAATGATGTTCTCATCATCATCTGATTCTGGACCATGTACAAAATTCTGCTGTAGGGGTGTCTTTACTTGTTGTGCTGCTTGGTCTTATGCTCTTTGCTCTTGTTGCTTGATTCTGAATTGTGGTTACTGTTGACCATGGAAGTTTGGATTTATGACTTATTATTCAGGCTTATCAGAAATTGTGAGCCTATCAAACATCTTCTCGATCTTGCGAAACAAATGATCGGAGGAAGAACATTCCTCTTTTATGGTCACCTTCTTTTCGGCCTTTGCTCTAGCTCTCTTGGCAGGCAGATTTGCCTCAACACTAACTGCATGCCCTCCAATGTGGTTGGATCTCTTTCTCTCAATTGATATGCCATGTCGGGATCAAAACCATCAGGAAATTTAATCAAAGCCAGCCCCATAGGTGGCTTTATATCAGCAGGAATTGCATTGTAAACAGTATTGAATCTGACACAATAATTTTGGACAATCTCACCAACATTCGTCTTGATGTCATCATATTCGGAAAGGATCTGAAGAGGGTTTTTCTTTACTTCCCAGCGATCCAAGAATTGTCTCTAAAGATTAGCCAATGTAGTGATACTTGCAGTTGGCAAAGCTCTGAACCACTTCCGCACTTCACCTCCAAAAGTTTGCACAAATAGTCTCATAGTCACATTTTTGGCATTGATCTCATGAAGGTCAAAGAAATATGTCATCCTATCCACATGCTGCTGAGCTGTGATACTTTGAGGAGTGCCATCAAATAATGGGATTTTTCTTTAGTAGTTAGCGGGCATGGCATCCAAGTTTTGAGGCAACACAAGGGGTGTATATCGGGCAACCATTTCTCTAGGTGGATTTACAATTGGCCTTGGTGATGTAGGAGGAGTTGGAACAATGATAGTAGCTGACAATGTAATTGGTGTATGAGGTGTCGAAGGAGGAGATGAAATACGAGATGTTTGAGGTGTTGATGGGGGAGAAGAGACAGGAGGTCTCTGATCTGATATAGTGGGTTGCACAAGAATGGTGGGAATAAAAGGAGGTTCGGTAGGATTTGCTGACCCAGATGCAATTGCAGATGAACCAAGAGTTTCAGATGTGGATTATAAAAACTCAGGAATATTTGAAGCCAAAATGGAAGTCTGAAGATTCAAGATATAACTGTCAATTGATCTATTTTCCCTTTCAGTTTCAAGATCTTTAACAAACTCTGGATTTAGGACAGTAGAACCAACAACACTTTCAGATTTAGTCTCAAACAACTACAGATCAAAATGTTCATCAAGCTAAAGATCTTCAAGATATTAAAAAACAACAGGACGTGAACGAGATTTGAACACAGGAATCACAAAACTTTCTTGTCGGAGAATTCTTGGGATGAGATTTGGGTTTTCATACACAGGAGGAGGATCAGGATCAGGATTGGCCCTGGTGTATCGTCTGGAAGCTAGTGTGTTGAGTTATTCCCAAAAATCAAACGGACAAAATCAACTTATTCAGCCTATCAAATTCTAAACTCATCATCCTAAGTCTAGAATTGATTAATGATACTGGTGTAATCGTTTAGATCAAATGTTCAGTTTATAAACTAGATCGGAGATTGACTGAAGCAACATTCATCTACTTTCGCTAATGCAAAGCAAGAGCGTTTCGAAGGATACCCAGCTAACTTCAGGTTCCGTCTGTACTCTACAAAGCAAAACAATGAAAATGAACTTTCTTCCCCAGTATGGTCGCCACTATGTTAGGGCCTAAATCTACCTCAGGCTGAGAAAGGCAGAATCTAGGGTAACATCAAACCACGCTTAACCTGGTAGCTAGCCCTACCAGTCGGGAGAGGGCTCTCTCCTTGTCAATCTCAGAAGAATATTATCAATAAAGTTTGAGGTGACTAATGTAAAGATTTATTTTAGGCTAGGTATATGCTCAGAGGAGTTTGATTGGATTTAATTTTGTTTTTTTGGCTCAAATGTGAAAGGAAAATTTCGGTCCGGGGAATGGACACAGTCTTGTAGAGATCTCTATGGGGCGAGGTAGGAAAATGGCTTAGTACTTCAAATTAAGTGAGATGGAGAGTCTTAAGACTGGTGAGGAGTTGGAGAGGGCATGAAAGTCTCAGGGATCCTCTTCAAATAGCTGAAAACATAAATAACTAAACAAACCCAAGGTAGACCACTGCAAACATCAATGTATTCTACCTTTATCCTTGTTTCATTTATTTAAGATGAACAGAGATAGATGATGACATACATAAATAGATGTAAACTTGCATTACAAAGGGAAAAACAATACCAAATAAAATTTCCTCAAGAATCCCATAAAGTGCTGCAAACCCTGGTCTATTCCTTTGCCAAATTGCAGAGATGAATGTACAATAATGCTCAAAGCATTCACAAGAGTCCAACCTTCACCAATGACTGAAAAACTACTAGATATAGTCAATAAACAAATCACCCTAGCCTTTAGGGGTTGAGTTCATAAGTTTAGGAGCTGTTTCAACAAGATCTAAACTGAGAACCAAAGAGTAGGCAGTGGAACAAGTTGCCTCTAAAAACTAGGAAACTGATTCATTCAGTTGCAAACTACCTTTTCATGATGAATCTACCTCCATGAGTGAAATTTTAACATAATTAAATCAAAATACATCAAGTTACATCAAATTACATCATCATTTTTACTATTGAGGAAGAGAAAAGTCAAACTAAGAAAAAACTAGGCGAAAAATAGAGTTTTTTTTGGCCAAAATGACAAAGTTTCATCATGTGCGCCGCACTCATGTCCCTGTGCACCGTGCTGCTTTGGAGCTGATTTTGGAGGCCTTTTCGTGCACCAAATTTTCTCCAAGTGGGCTTTTTGGAAAGACCTGCCAATACAAAACAAGTGGAATTTTTTAATTCGGTCTCCATTTGCCCCTCCAAAAATGAGTTCTCTCAACACTGTTTCCTATGTGGTCAAAAAGGGGCAGAAAGGTCATTATTTGAGGTGTTTTTGACCCTTTTGGAAGCTCAAAACTTGTCAAAATTTCTTGGCCATGTGAGGGAATTCATATTTCTCCATGAAGAATCCAAACAGGTTGAGTTTTCCTTGAAATAAGGTCCCTAGCAAAAGCGCGCACCAGGTGGCGCGACGCACCAGGTAGAAAAACCAGTTTTTAGGCCAAAAATTCAAAATTTGAAAAACGTTTCTCAAATTTCTTGAAATTTGGGGTGAGTGTCCTTCATTAAGTGTTGTGTTGGGCTAAGGAAGCCTCAGCCAAGGTCTGGAGTCTATCTTGCTCATTTCTCATCCTCAATGCTTTCTTCAACTTGGCCTTCAAAATCTTGATTCTTACTTTGCACGCCTTGTTTCTCGCCAAGTAGTGGTAGGCCATGTGCCTCAACATATTTTTCTCTTTGTTGGCCTTTTCCAGTAGCTTATCCAAATGCATATTTTCCCTTTCAAGCCAAGACTCACAATCAGCTTCAATTTCTTGTTCAAGTGGTGTTAATTTGACTTTCCTCCTCTTGGCAGCTTGCTGGTTTTCTCTTATATTTTGGAGCTCCATGATGGTTTGTTGATCCTCTAACTATTTGTTCCTTTGCTCCAGATAGTTGATTATCCACTTGGTTCTTTCCAGTTTGCGAGACAAATCATGAATGTCATCTTGTTGCTCCTGAATGATCTCCTTGATATTTGAGCTCAAATCAGTGTCATCATACTGAATAAGAATGAAATCTATCTCTTGTCCTCCTGAAGGTCCCTCATCATGTAATGGATGCTTACCCTTGTCCAGGACCTTCTCTGTTGATGAAGGAAACGAGACCCCTTTCACGCTGGGTAGAGATACTACTCATTTTGTTGCTGCAAACAATCTCCTAGTGCCCTTTTGGTATGTGACAAATACTGGCACACTGGTGGTTTGAGGCTCATGCACCTCTTGCTGATGTGAAGGCTCTCTTGCCTCATGAAAAACTGATGTGGGCACTTGTGGACCTTTGAATATCTCATGTGAAATGAAATCCTCCCATGAAACATTTAGTAAATTGAGCTGATGCAAAACCACAATTTTGATTAGTGCAAGGTGATAGATGTTGTTACACTGCTAATGAGGAGGCTTCCTTTGAACCAATGTGGTCATCTTCTCAATATTCCAGAAAATGAAATAGGGGAGGTGCATCATCCTCACCCTAGTAAAGTGCATCAACAATCTGATATGATAGGTGTACAGACGAGAAAATCTGCCCTCACAGCTGAAATATTTGATTATGAATTTCATCAAGGGAGCATATGTGTCTTGTAGGTACCTAAAAGGGAAGACCCTACTAATATATATCTGAAAACTAGCCTTGATATAAGGCTCATAATGATCTCCGTCTACCAGCTGCCCCTTATTCCACTGCTCACCTACATTCGGAATACTATTTACTTGAGCTATAGCCTCAGGTGTCAAGGTTAATGTCACACCTGCCAAATTGACTTGGCCATTGTGAAGATGGAGTACAAACAATCTCGCAAGCTCATGGTGGTATTTGACTCTTTCAACCATCTCACAAAATTGGTAACAAGATTGATGTTGGAAGCATGTGACAGCAAGAGGACAAGCCAATAGCTCAGCAAGTGAAGTGGGCTCCTCCCAGTTATGTTTTCCACTCTTGTGAGGTCTCCTTGGTGAATGAATTTCTCTGGAAGAGTCACTAACTGTTTCCTCATTTCTGTCATAAGAAGAATCTGACTCCATGTTTGCTATTGCTTGATTTTCTTAGATGAGTATGAAGAGATTTTATAGTGTCAATAGGTATTTGCTGCTAAACAACAAGGATTTGATAATAAGGACTGTGGAGGGACTATGTATGAGGGATTGGGGATGCCACTGGTAGGGTTTTTGGGGAATAGAAGGGTTTGGGAATGATATTTATGGTTTAGGATCATTGATTAGGGTTTGGGATAAGTGAAGGTAGGGATTAGGGTTAGTAGTTTTAGGGATGTGGGGAATAGGGAATGGGTAAGTATGAATGAAAAGGGAGGAGGAAAAGGAAGTGAGGGAGTGAGGGAGTGAAAATGATAGGGGTAGGATTTAGCAGAAAAAACAACAATTTGTAAACCCTAAGCAATGTTTTTTCAACAAACAGTGCAAAGAGCTAGGGTTTAAATTTTCCCTATTGAATCACCATGAACACTGAAGCAAACTCATGCATTGAGCATATGGGAGTGTGAACTTACTTGTGCAATGAGGAATTTACAATTTGAGAGACTTTGGAGGAACATGTGAATGATTTTGGACCTTGTAGACTGGTGCGTTGCGCCACCTCACAGGTGCGTCGCGCCTCTCTAGTGCGTCACGCCAGTTATAAATTACAATGTGGAGTGGGCTCTATGTGCGGCACACTGGCTCGGTGCGTCGCGCCTCAGAATTTCTCACTGTTTGCATCCAACTCGCTCCTTCGGCTCCCAAAACATGATTTAGCACTTTCTCTTTCTCCTTTGGCACGCGAATGATCTTCTTTGATATGAAAAGAGTTTATATACAAATGATTTTGATTTTTCACTTATGAAAACCCACTTTCCTAATGTTTGTATTTCACTTGCTGTTTTAAAACTCTATTTTGGTAGTTTGAGTTGCTTTTCTGCCTTTGATGGACTAAATGCTTTGACTTTTTTATTCTTTTATAGGGGTTGGAATGCAGGAGCTTGGCAAAGTGACCAGGGCTGCATCTTGAAATGAGTGCATATAGGAAAAATGAAATTACATAAAATTTTATACATAAAACATAAAAAACTTTGTTTTTCCTCAAAACAGTGTTTTGAGGAAAAATCAATCACTGAGCATGTGATTATTGAAATTTTTGTTGCTGACATTTTATTTGACCTCCTCATGCACCTGCTAACCATTATTGAGCTTTTACAAGACCTTATGGACAAACCCTAGACCTAATGAGACCTAAAACCCTAAAAATGACTTTTTGCATATGTAAAGACAAAAATGACTGTAAATTACCTAAAAATGGGCCAACAAGTAAAGATCATGAGGGGAAAATTTATAAAATGCCACTACCATCAGATGATCCATGATCCTAATGGAATGTAGATGATTGGATGAGACACCTAAAATGCAATGCAACAAGAGAATTTTGATCACTGATGGAGGGATGAAGATACTGACACTAACACTCTTAATGTGAATGATGCAATAAGAAAAACTAATGCACAAATGATTCAGAACCCTTTTCATAAAAAACGACGATTTGTGACAATTTCTTTTAAAGGGAAAGGAAGAATATGCGACACTTTCGATTCTAAAGAAATGAAGATTTTTGACACTTTAAATGATAATACAAATCAAATGCACACATCAATCAATTGATCTTTCATGAATGAAGACTTTACATCAATTTAACTTGCGAAAGAAAATATGATTTTACGACACCTTCTTTAGACAAAGATCAATCAACTATATTCTATCTTTGACTATAGAGTGATAATGACAAAGAAAAACATTAAAGAAACATTAATTAATCCAATCAAAGTAAGGATGGATTAAGGAGATAAAAAACTATTTTCATAGATAAGACATCTTTGATTTTCAGCAAACAAGCAATCAGAATAATTTTGGCAAAAACTCAATCCAAAGGTGGGAATTTAACCTAAGTTTGATCAGCGGAAGTCAAAGAGGAGCTAACTGCGCTACAGAGCACTGGATCTCACTAAAGACTGCGTTGATTTCAACAATTTCAAAACTGATCAGTGCAGGTCAAAGAGGGCCAATCTGCAATGATCAACGCGGGCCAAAGAGGGAAAAACTACGATGATTAAAATATTCCTTTGTTAATCAACGCAGGTCAAATTAGGCCTAAGTGCGTTATAGCGCACTGTCTCTAAGGCCAGCCTACACTGATTCCTGTGCGGCCACTTGAGAGTCATCTAACCTTAAATTTTGACCAATATTCAATGAAAAAGGCTAAATTTCAACAAGTAAAGTATGTCAAGGTGTCTAAGGAGGTGGATGAGCTACTAAAAGGGTTAAAATGATCCCCAGTGGAGTCGCCAATTTGTTTTGGGAAAATTTAGTGTTTCTTCAAATGCCTAACTCTCTAGACCTAGTAGCTAGTTTAGAAACAATAGACAAAGTAATTCCGTGCTTTTCCTATAATTAACAGATAAGATAAGGAAGAAAAAGAAACAACCTGTAACTTTTGCTCGATCCCTCTCTCCTTTGATCAATTTCACCACTCCTTTCCGTGCTTAACTCGCTTGGAAAGTACCTGCACACAAGCTGAGATAGAAACCCATCAAAGCATACAATAATGATCTGTTAATTAAACATATCATAGAATCCAGAATATGATATACATCATATAAACACATGAATGGAAAAAGCTTAGAATTCTTTATTGATAAAAGGAAAGATTACAACCCATGAATATTCATGCTCGATTCAGTGTCTTCCTTCCAGATTCAAACCCTTCTCTCCTCATGAAGCAACAATTCGAAATCATTACAATACTCTTACTAATCTCATTCAAACAACATTTCCTTAGCTCTGGAAATTCCAACCTAGACCAAATTTTGAATGCTTGATCAATTTAAGCTGAATGGATGAGGTTAAGCCATTAATGGCCCTCATGAATGCTCTGCCAAAATTGGGAGGTGGTTCCATGGAGGAAGGGATAATGGATTGAGGTTCATCAATCCTCTTCCTCATCCAAATGCGAGCTCAACCAACCTGGAAACTTCAAGAAGTATCCATTGGATGAGAAATCCAATGGATTCATTAAAAAAATTCGATGAATCTCGCTCAGCACAGGTGAAACAAAGGCTGAGTGCACTGCAGCACACCCAGTCAATGCAGTTTCTGCATTGCAGTGCAACCTGATAGAAGGCTACCTGTGTTGATCTCCTTAGGGACATTTTTTGGATGAATGGTGTCATGGAAACTCTTGGGAGGCAAGCATGATGTAGGTTGACCTCATTAGGGAATGAAAACAACTGAATTAGGGATGGTTAAACCCTAATAATACTGATCCAGAAGTTGGGGTTGATGTGCCCAAATTGGCTTGTAATAAACAGCTAGAGTTCTTATCCAATTAAATTTGCACGACTTTTGGTTTGACACATTTCTTTGCTAATGGAATGCAAGCTGGAGGATGGAAAAGTTGAGTATGTAGACTCACTTTATTGTAGAAAAATTATATTCATTTCATCTTTGAAAGTACAGGTACATATGATTGAGGATCTTGTACTTATGGTTGTGCTTAAGAGAAAGTTGAAGAATCGAATACATGCATGAGAATGATATGTATGAACACAGGGATGTTGATGATTTCCTTGTATTTAAACATGTATGTGTAATTGAATTGATGGTCGATCATTTTGTTTAAACATGCATGCAATGTCATGTCGACTTGGAAAAGTTGATTTGGTCTCCAAGATTTTAAAAGGAAGTTAATGATGAAGTGCTTCATCTTTGAAAAAGAATCGTTAAAATTCTTTTTGTACATGCTTGAATTGAAGGGTCAAATGTTTGAAAAGGCATGTTTTTAGTCGGCTTGTGATTTAGTCAATCATTTGTATACAAGATGTAAAGACATGATGATGATTCACATGATATGAATTTTTTATTTATTTATTTATTTATTTTTTTTTATGGAGCAAGAATTTATGTCATCAAGTTATTTTATTGTATTTTGACAAGATGTTAGAAGAAGATTTGCAGCAACAAAGGTCGCCATGGAAGTGCCTTGGAAGCGATGTTCAAATACCTTCTATAAATTCTAAATGAGTTCAAGGAAGACAGTTCTTAACAGGAGGAAAAGCGCATCCAAGGAGGGAAGTGTCGACTACCTTCAAGTTTCAGTTCAAAGGCACTAGCCATGCAAGGAAACTATATGGAGGCTGAAAAGGAGAGGGTGTTGTACTGTCATCTACTATTCATATCAGTATATCAGTCTTTTAGGGTCCAAAAGATTCCTAATGGGAGGAGTGATCAGATATTGATCCAGGACCTTAATGATAACTCAAATTTTAAAGCATTTGAAAGAGTGTTAAACCTTAGTGACTAGATATATCTCATCTTCTTGATTCCGTCGTTGCAAATGGTTTGAAAAACTGACACTATATGAAGCAATTATCGCAATTTGAAAAGTCCAGTAAACTACAATTTATGGACATTTAACCAAGAATAAATTGATTTTTGAAAATATTAAAAAAAGAATATTCCAAGGAATATTCCTTAGAACATTCCCTAGAATATTCCTTTTTGGGTGACCAATCGGGTGCCGACATGTGGTAAGCCCGAAGGCTGCCATGTGGCCCTAGAATGGTATTGTAAAATTTTGTTGGGTTCGCCAGAGTCGAACCTGTGACCTCCGACAAGACAAACCATCACTCTACCAACTCTGCCAACAATGATCCTTAACCTCTATGGGTCACGATGTATATTTATGTTGTAACCGGTTGCGGATTGGGTGTTAGGACTGCCAGCGGTCTTACCTGCTAGTGGTCCCCCAAAAACCAGTGACATGAACCCGATGCCAAATTAACTACCGACTGCAGCAACAAACCACGTGGTTACGTGTTGACCACCAACTCAACGGTCTTATCCCTAACCGCCGGGGGATTAACCCATCACATGCACACCGATGGTTAAGATAATGGTCAGCTCCGATGTTTTATCTTGGCATAGCGCTAAAAAGGCGGAATTACCAAATTTAACTACAGTTAAGTGCAATTAACTAGATTTAGTGGAGTATCCTTAGGGAACATTGACTAAATGCATTCTAGGAGTTGTTTTCGACCAGAGATAGCGAAAAACAGGCTGGATAGGCTAATTGGAGCCTTCTGAAGCCAATGGAATGGGATAGAGAAGCTGAAGAAGCCATCTTCAAGGAGATTTTCATCTAGGGAGATTTTGGAGCTAAGGGCCACCAAGGATTGGAGGCATTTGCAGGAGCTACCAGTACTCGTTTTCAGTGAACCAATAGTCATTCCTGACTATAATGAGTCTTCTGAATCCATTGTAGGGGTTTGCAAGAGAATTTGGAGACTTCTAAAGGCCGAGATGCTATAGGGAAGTTTCAGGCAACCCAGTGCCAACCGTGGAGGAAGGTCTAGTTTGGGGATGCAGTGCTCATTTTGAGCAGATGATCAGTCTATTGTTGATGTCTCATATGTGTTGGAGATAGTAGAAGAGGTTTTAGTGACAGATGAAGAATTTTGAAGGAGTCAGTTCCATCAAGAAGCTCAGGGTAGCTCAGTGCACCGATTGAAGGAATCAAGTCTAAGGAAGCTTAGATCTGTTTGCAGAGTGATGACAACTATGATAGGGATATAGCTGGTTTTCTAAGCCCATTGGTTCAGTTTAGTAACCATTTTATTTGAGTGTGGAACTTGTAAAAGAAACATTTCCATAATCACAAAGAGCCAAGTCAAGATGACAAAAGCTCAAGGAGATGTAGCCCACGATATTCAGGTGAACTCCTAGATTAAATTTGCTATTGTTATGTGTGGATGTTTATTTGATGCATTATATGGCTGTTATGTATGTTTAATATCAGCAAAAACAAATGGACTTAAAGAACTTAAAGAATTAAAAATAAACAAAGACATACACCTGTTTCAAGTACTTAATTATGTAATTGTAACATAAACTAAATCATATATTTGTTAAGCTTTGGAGTGGGAGGTTCTTGTAAGAATAACAAGTTGTTAAACCCCCATTTCAGATCAGTTTTCCCTTTCTTGCAAAGGCTATGTTCCCCTCCTCCTTATCTATCTTCAGTCCCTTACCACTACTTCTAGTAGTACCCTCTTTTATATTGATCCTTAGCTCAAACTCATGAGTGAAGTCAATGCATAGGAACTTCCAACTAGGAAGTGTGTCTCACCCATAAATCACTTGAACAAATGTACACTACTCCTTGTTGAACTAATTGAGTGTTGTGCGCACCAACTCACTATGTAATGGTTTCCCTCCAAGAGCTGCAAGTTCATCTCTAACCACCTGAATCCTGGTGAGATAGGATGTAACGTTCTAAACCTTTTTCATTTTGATCATTCTCAGATTCTCCTTGAGAATCATTTTCCAATTCTCAGATGGATCATGGTACAACTTACTGATGGTGTCCCACATTTCCTTTGTTATGTTTTTAATTGTAATATGCATGACGATTTGATCCCAAACTTAGTCTAGTACCATCCTATTTGCCTTGGACATGCCCCTCTTTTAATTGTGTAGCTGGATGGGATTTATCAATATAAATATAATTTTTATATCAAACTCCTTCAGATCATGCTCATCCAAAAGGGATTGCTTCCTAGCCTTACAGATGCCAAATTTGGAGGCTCTATTCAACTTGTCCTAATAGCTGAGTCATGTTGTGACCATCTCTGTGAAGCTCAAATAAAATAGAGAACTATATGCTAGGATATCTCCTCCTTCCGGAAAATTAACTATACTGGATCCTTGCTACTCGCACTCCCATCTGTAACTAGATCCTATAACTAACATTGGATCCTGCAACTCACATTGGACTACACAATACTGCCTTGGGACTTCAATATTGCCTTTGGAAACCCTTCATTAGGGAAATTTTGAGGTCTAAAATGGGCCTCCTAATGAAATTATAAAATAATAGTGGAAATAATAAAATAATATTAGATTACATCATCAAAGTTTAGAGGGGAAAAAAGAAAAAATTAGTTTTTCAACTCGTTTTTTCAACTTATCTCCCTATGTGTTTACTCAGATTTCAAGCAGAACCACTCATTGGATGTAAAATTTGATTCCGCATTCAAAGAGTACCCATGTTGAATATTTTTTATCAACCCTACTACACGAAAAATGAGAAATACATGAAAACATGATTGCAATTTTTTCATGTATTTTTCATTTTTCGTCTAGCAAGGTCCATCAAAAGTATGCAACATGGGCACTCCTTGGACAAGGAATTAAATTTTTCATCCAACAAGTACTCCCGCTCAAAATTTGAGTAAAACCTTAGGGAGATAAGTTGAAAATACGAGTTAAAAAGTAGTTTTATTATTGTATTATATTTTAATCTTTTTACCTTTCTACTCCAAAAATGGTGAATCAACACCCATGGTTAACATCATCATCTTGAATCCTATTGGTTATTAAAAGTTTATTTTGGTTGTACATTTTTCTTAGGAGGCCCATTTTAGACCTCAAAATTCCCCTAATGTCTAGCATTGTCATTATCTATTGCAGAACACTGAAGTTTCTCGCTTTACATCTAGGTCTAGTACATGATCTGAAAATTTTTCAACACACATTGGTTGACTGTGTAACTTGAACTGGAAATCAAACTACCTACAATGGTATTTTCTGCTAGAAATCATGACCTCCTTTCCTCCTCTGGAAATTTGGAAACTGTCAGGAAATTTCCTTTTTGTGTGCTTTTCTCTTCCTTGTTCTGCGCTAATATGCGGTTGCAAAACCGTTGTTCAAAAACCATTGCACTAGATATGCTTTATGAAATTATTGATCTGCTCACTGAAAAATGTTTTCGGCAATGCTACTGCTTGCTACTACTGCTCTTGAGGCAAATCGAAATTTTCTTCCCACATGGAATAGAAATTGAATTTCTACCTCCCTACAATTTGCACTACCTAGCTGGCCTACGTAGATATGGAATTTTTGCTTCTTATATCCCTATAAATCTACACAATCTTGCTTCCTTTTCTTCTAGAGCCTTTGATATGATCTTTAGTTCTTTGATACCATGTGAAAATTCCTTGAACACAATTAATGGATATTTATCTTCTAACAGTTAGTCGTTTATTTTTATTTTGTAATTTACTTATGACAAATAATGATAAATTCACAATTGCATTATTCACAATAAAAGCATTGTGGAAATATAAAATATGGAACAAAAATAGATGCACACACACAAAAATTAACATCGTTATTTTTGGACAATTGTCCCTGGAAAAACCCCGAAGGGAAAACGAGTGGACAAAATGAGGGTTTTATTATTTCTTCAACAAATTCAAGAGTAGAATAATTTGTCTGCCAAGCTGGCAAGGCTCTTACAATATTCAACTAGAAAAATTAACTAGAAGACACCCTTGTTTCCCTTTATAACCAATGTGGCCCTCTACAAAAAACTTACACTTCCTTTTGCTAATCGCTCTGAAGTCCAGAAATTTGCACTACCTATGTAGATAATTTAATATAGCCCTAGAACTGCCTCCAGGTGATACTTCTAACCTCCCTCTGCCTCTAGAATCAGTTCCCTCTCCATCCAGGGCACTTATTAGATGTTTGGAAAATGAAATGAGTCTTTTTTGGCAACTCACATTAGGTAAATTGGCTATAATACTAAGGAAATCTTCCTCCAGAATCACTACTGATCCCTCACTTTGATGTTTTCCATAGCATCAACTACACGCTTGTTGAATACCTGCAATTTAGTAGTTGAATTGCTCAACTTTGATCTTCTCTGATGCCACTTTTGCAAACCCTTGACTTGCTCTTATAATCATCTGTTGGGAAACCAACGACCAAGGTCTAATCCCAATTAATGACTTCTATCACTTTGACTCCTATTGGGCCTAAGAATTATCCTTAAAATACATCCACTTTCACTCCATTCAACATCCACTTTCTCTCCATTCACACATTTTCTCACCTCTATTCCACCACCATGAGCTTCACTTTCATCATTAAATGGGTTACCATTGTGTTTACCAAAATATTAGTATTTTTAAGAGAATTTGTGGTTAAAATTTAGAAAATAATATCCATATACTTATACCCAACAATTAGAATGAGTTTGTTGACATGTGTAGGTACAAAGGAAGCTTCTAAGGCACCCTTATGTGGCACTCTATGTTCAAATTCGAGTTTGAGAAGATCATGGACCTGATGGAGAAGATCGTGGAGGATAGGGTTATGTGTCACCATTGGTTGAGAGATATGTGGATTTGAACAGCGAATAGTGGATCATCATTATGGTTTTTTTATCTCATCTTGTTGTATAAATAGGAGTGTTATCTCTTTCATTTGTAATCTTAATTTTTAGAATGTAGATACTTAGTCCTTCATTTGTAATTTTAGATTTTAGAATCATCGTAATGTAGAGTTTAGGACCTCTTGGAATGTAGAACTTGGAGCTTGTAATTGCAATTTGTAATTGATGATAAATAAAGTGGATTGGATTTTATTCTACATTTAACTTCTTTCTAGGTGTGCTTGTGGAGCTATGGAGGGCCCCCATTGCCTCACTTGCATGCTCGTTTTGTTTTGGTAAACTTTTATTTTATGCTTGTTTGTGAATTTCATTATATTAAATTATTGGTTCATATGTTTGAAATATTAACAAATGACCTTTCATAAGAAAGTATTAATGTTTCTTTCAATGAATCTGATTTTTTATTTGATTTCATTAGTTTAAGTTTCTGATTCATATGCTTGAGATATAAATGAATCATCTCTTGTAAGAGAACTTTAATATTTCATGCAATCAATTAGAATTAGGTGTAAGTGCATTAATTTCATTAGTTTAAATAGTTTCTTGATTCAGATGATTAAAAATATTAATGAACAATCACCTGTAAGTGAGCTTTAATATTTCTTACACTTGTCATAATGTCTTTTAATTTTTATATTTCATTTTGTTAAATGACTAAATAGGTGTTGGAGATCCCAATGAAAGACCTCCTGTAAGGGAGCTTTGACATTTCTTCACCTAGCTTAGTTTAGTTTGCCTCTAAGTCCATATATATTGGATGATCCTCAAAGTTTACTTACCTAGATTGATAGTAAATGAAACTCTAATTTGTATCCGCATTTTCGACCAAACATTTTGGTATCGTTGTCAGGGAGGATGATTTGGAGATAGACTTAGGAAGTTATTTTCATTGCAATTTATTTTTATGGAATAACTTGTGAAACCTGGTGACAACATGATCTTCTTAAAGGAGTTCAAATTTGATCTTTTTGATTTTTTTTTCATACTTAGTTTCAAATTCAGTTTTTAAACCCCCCATTTCTTACTAATCCATCTACGGATGAGAAAATTGAAAATGTTGAATAGGTACTCCTTGGAGAGCATGAACAATATTGAAGATTGGTTTCAAAAGAACCTTGCACCAACTCCAAGAATAAGACAGGTTACTCACATGTTTGCAAATCATAAGGTAAAAATTTTAAATCTTGATGTGAGCATTTTCAAATTTTTAGTCCGTAGGTCGCTTCACTGGAAGCATTCTTTTACCTAGGAAATAAAAAAAATCTTTCAAGTTAAAGGTAGAATAGATTAGAAAAATAAAATGAGATATTGTAAAGTTTTCTTTTAGCCCTGTTTTCAAAAAATAAAAATAATAAAAAAAATCGTCAACATTTCCCATGAATAAATTAGTAAGAGCCACTTCATCCACGCTAACCTACAAAAAAAATAAATCAATAGATTAGTATGCTCTCTTCCTACACTTCGAGCATTCAGGAAGATCATAAAATTGAGGGGAATTCATCATGAGATACAGTTGTAGCAGGATGTTCCACTTCCAAACATTGGCATGTATCGCAGGTTGATTATGGAGAGCATGGAAATCAAGAATCAAATTCAAGAATTTTTGAACAAAGGTATCATACGCCCATCTACTTCACCATGTGGTTCACCCATTGTGCTAGTGCCAAAGAAGGACGGGACTTGGTGAATGCGTGTGGATTTTCATGCACTGAACAAACTAACGGTAAAGAACCGTTATCCACTCCCAAGAATTGATGATTTACTTGACTAGTTGAGGTATTCAAATTATTTCACTAATTTAGACTTATGAAGTGGTTATCATCAAGTTAGAATAGCTGAACAAGACATTTGGAAAACCACATTTAAAACTAAACAAGGATTGTTTGAGTGGCTTGTTATGCCTTTCGATCTTACAAATTCTCCATCTACTTTCATGAGAGTTATGAATGATGTATTGAGAACATTTCTAGATGAATTTTTCATTTTTTACTTAGATGATATTCTCATATTTAGAAAATTCAGATATGAACATGTCATGCATGTGAACAAAGTACTTGATGTCTTGAGAATAGAACAATTGTTTTTAAAGATGTCGAAATGTGAATTTGGCAAGACTTCTTTAGTGTATTTGGGACACATTGTTGGAGGAGGTGAGATAAAGATAGAGCCATCTAAGGTTGAGGTCATTCTGAGTTGGCCCAACCCTAATACAGTTACAAAGGTAAGAATCTTTCGAGGGGCAGCAAAATATTGGAGGAAAATCATTGCTAATTTTTCTTACATTGCAGCACCATTACATGCATTGACTAGTGTCAATAAAGTCTTCCATTGGGGAGATGTACAACAGAAATCATTTGATGCTTTCAAGAAAAAGATTAGTTCAACACTGGTATTGGCACTTTCAGATCTTAGACAACCATTTGAGATTCAAATGGATGCTAGTGATTACACCATGGGAGCAGTTCTTATGCCCATTTCATTTCATTTTGAAATTTTTAATGGTGCTGTGACTAACTATCCTGCTTATGACAAAGAACTTTACACATTGGTATAAAGTGTCAAGAAATGGAAACACTACTTGATGGGGAAGGAGACCATTATCCATACCTACCATCAACCACTGCAGTACTTACAGTCACAATCAAAGCTGCAGCAATCACGGCACTTCAGATGGATGGGTTTTCTACAACAGTTTCATTTGGTTATCAACTAAAAAAAGGGAATCTACAATAAGGTAGTTGATATGATTTCTAGGCCTATTGTGAATTCATCTATTTTACTCAAGCATAATTATGTTTTACATGAAAGTTACATTGAGAAATATGCATATGATAATGACTTTCAAGATGTGTATTCAATCTTGAGGCAAGGAAGCCAAATTGAAGAGTTAGATTACCATGTACATAACAGTTTGTTGTATCGCTTGGGCAAGTTATGTATTCCACGGGGAGAAAGAAACAATATCAATAGGGAGGCACACACTTCATTGATTTTTGGACACTTTGGTGTAGGTAAGACAGTAGCGAATCTCCAAAGGTATTTTTATTGGCCACACATGTTTGATAATGTATCTCATTTCATAAGAGGGTTTTCTTTGTGTGCAACAAGTAAGCCTAGCAATAGGAAACTAGGTTTGTACACTCCACTTCCGGTACCTTAACTTCCATGGGAGAGTATCTCAATGGATTCTGTAGGAGGCCTTCCATTGTCAAGGAAAGTTCATGATTACTTGTATGTGGTTGTAGACAGGTTCAGCAAGATGTGTATTCTAACACCATGTAAAGAGAAAATTACAGCTGAACAAACAACTCAGCTTTCTTCCAAAATATTTGGTTTCATTTTGGTCTTCCTACTTCCATTGTAAGTGATCGAGATTCTCGATTTGTTGGGAATTTTTTGTCAAATTGTGGGACATGATGGACACTAAGTTGAAGAAGAGTACAACCTTTCATCTGAAAATAGATGGACAAACCGAGGTGGTCAATAGGACAGTCATTCATATTCTTATAGGATATTGCAGCACACATCCCAAGTTGCGGGATGAACAGTTGCATTACATACAACATGCATACAACAAGGAAAAGCATTCTTCCACAAACCCATTGCCATTTGAGGCATGTTTTGGGTACTTTCCCAGATGGCCATTTGACTTCATCTTTGAGAAATATTTCACCATCGATGGTCATAGTGACATCGATAAGGCAAGGAAGTTCATTGAGCAAATAAAGTTGATTCATCACACAATGCAAGAATAGATTGAAAGAAGGAAAAGAAGCTACAAGCCAAGGCATGACAAACACCATGTCGATCATAAATTTCAAGTTGGAGACGAAGTTTGGTTATATTAGCAAAGAGAGACTTCAAGGGGAAGGTAAAAATCTTAAGCCAATCTATTATGGTCATTTTCTAATTCTAGAAAAAATTGGTAACAATGCATTTAAGCTAGATTTGCCTCCTTATATGCAAATATACTCTGTTGTTAATGTTGAGAATATGATATTGTTTGAGCCTCCTTTGATTGATGATCAAGGATAGCATGTTCAACTACCATCAATAGATGATTTCTCGGCAGAATATCTTGATGAGCTACAACAAGATCTCATACTTGACAGAAGAACCAGAACTTCGAAGAGAGGGAATGTTGAATAGCTTAGAGTGGGACTCAAGGGACAAAATCCTTTTAAATCCAAATGGCCGCAGATCGAGAAGGTGAGGTAGCTATAACCTCACCTGTTGAACAATTGATAGTATTTTTTTTGGGTCCAAAAGGCTTCTAGAGGGGAGGAATTATTAGGTGCTCAGTATTTAGCTCAAAAATCAATGTTCTCAGAATCAATAGAAACCTAAAATATCATGTATGTATCAGTGATACGATCCCAATGCAACTTGTTTAACTGAAAACCGAATTTGTATGAGGAAGATATCGCATTTTGTCCTCTTTGCCAAATAGAAGAATTTTTGAAAAAATTGTACAACCACTGCACAGTCAGCAGTCCGTACTATTGATGTGGTAGGTGATTGGGTAGAGTCAATGCTAGTCAATGTTCAATCAGAGTTCGACAAGTGGGATCCTATGGTTGGTTTGTAGGTTGGTGACATGGCACGTTTTTATTGGTCAGGAATGGACCAATGGGGAGGGGACAAGTGTCAAGCCCAGAGGCTGCCACGTGTCCCTCCCAAAGGATCAGCTATGGTTTTCTTTACCAAAGTTTTTGGGCAGGTCATTGAAGTCGAACCCGCAACCTCACCCGTGTAAACTCCACGCCTTACCACTATACCATCGCCATGAGTCTTAACCAACTATGGACTCTGTTTGTATTTGGCATGTATCATGTTAACAGTTGGGGGTTAGGAGGGCCAACCCTCACATGTGAACACCACGATAACTGCTAGCTAATAGTCATCGTAACCACATGGGTTAATGTTCCTAACCACATCATGTGTCCACTATTATAACCTCTAGCATTTATGTCAACTATCTGCGTGATTAGTGCTAGTTAATTCGGATTAGCTCCTAGTTAATCACGCTTATCCACTAGTTAAACTGTAGTTAATTTGGAGAAATTTTGGCGGTCCCTCAAAATCTATAAATTCCTCTAGTTTTAGCGGGGCTAACTAGAGTTCCTCGAGTTTTAGTGGAGGTTTACTAGGAGAAATTGTTTTGACCATAACTTGGGCAAAATTAGACCAAATTAAGATCAGGAAAAGGTGTTCCTAGCTTATTTGGAGGTTTTGAGCACATTGAAGTAGGGTTCAGGAGTAGTAGAGCATTGCAAATGGCACTTTTTTCATTATTGATCTAATACAGAGGCTCAAGCCATGGAAGCTGGACCAAGGAGATGTAGCCCAGGAGGGGTGAAATCCTTCATCAAAACAATGTGTTAAGTGTTCATTTTGATGGTTTGTTGTACATTTACTTGTTGTTGTTCAACACTTTATTTTCATGTTATTTTTCTCATGAACTTAACATAAAACTTGATAAAATATACCTATTTTCATTCAAAAACACCATAAGAAAACCTATGCACATGAAGAAATTGACAATCATTTGTTTATAAAACTGAAGTTGAAATTAGCACAACAAAACTAACATTCAACAACAAATCACCCTTAAAGCATAAAGTTAGAGATGATGACTGATGACTGAACTGCTTCACCTTGTGACAAGTCGGTATCAAGAGCAACCAGCAAGATCGTCTTCTATTACAATACATTTATATCATGACATCATTTTGTTGAGGGAACATAAGCTAACATTACATGTATAATGATCAAAATACATGTCCACTAACAACTGATGGTGGACCCATGACTAGATGATTGTTAGTATGATCATAGCCATCATACATAGTGATCTTTGTATAGTCTTGAAATAATGGCCTAGATGGTGGAAACTAGATCTGGGGTCTTCTATCTCGTTCACACAACCAACCAATGTACGAGTATAACCATGTGAATCAATGAGTTGAAGTTGAACATGGTAGACACCATCTGAATACCGGCCATTGATGTAAGTTGTTAACAAATGCAAGAGAAACCACCAATGATGTTAATGGATCTCAAGATACTCAAGTACAATCCGTATAGAGTGAATAAATTAGTTGATGTCGAACACTACAAAGAATATTCTAGTTGAAGGCCATTGATTTAAACCTGTCTTCAATAACGAGGAAACTTTCCATTTATGTATGCGAGCACTACGGTACCAATGAGTGTTTCTAAGTCAAATTCCTGGATAATGTGTTGATGTCGACAAGAAGAAACCCATCGCAGGAGGGCCTTGATGTATCCCCCATCAATGACATGAAACGGGTATGATTAATGAGATAGAATGATCATAACGATGTTGATATGGAACTAGATCAAGAAAGGCAAACATGGAATGAAGGCTTAAGAGTATTGTAATGGATATAAGTTGAATGAATTCTCGTGAACACAACAGCGACACTTAATGGTGTTGGAAGCATTGACCCAAAACCAAAATGGAGGTTCTGTGAAATTATGATGAACTGAAAGACAAGTAGATTACCCAACCTAACAACCACAGGGATGAAGTGGAAGAGTGTCGTGTTCAAGAGTGACTCACTGCTATTAGAAAATGGAGTACCATGTTTTCCCAATTTCCCCAACCATACTAGTTAGTACCTCTTTATTTTTTAACAAGCTTGAGGAGGATAACATATGCTTGATTTGTAAGTCCCTCCTTTGGATGAATCCATCTGAGAATATTTAACGAATCGAGAGAAGGAGCGGTTCGGTCTCATCATGATCGATGATTCCATTGTTGTTTGATGTTTTTATGAGTCTAGTGAGGGTGAAAACTTGACTTCTTTTTCATGTTTAGAGAGTTTGAAAGAGAGGTGAAAAATAAAACTCTAGATGTTCCTTTTCATAGGTAGTCCCATAGGTCTGAAAAGGTAGAAAAAAATACCCAAGAGAACCTCTTAGCCATGTTGAACTAAGGTATTCTTTTTTCATAGTTAGTCTATCTCAGTCCAAAAAAGGGGTAAACTTATACTAATTAGATGTCTTTTCATTTACTTTTACAAGTTCGAAAAGACAAGTGATCAACAATATTTTCATATTTTGGGAGTTTGAAAAGAGCTAAAAGAGGAATCCTCCTAGAGGAATGAGTGGTGTAAAGGGTAGCAATTGGTTCTGGTCATGGTGGAAATGCTCAAAACACGCAAAGGTGAATAGGTTGGCTAATAAGCCCACTCATCACAGTGGTTCCTCAAGAAAGGGTAAAACGTCCAAGTGAAAGTGTATGATCATCCAAGTAGATGGAATGAAAAAACCAAGGCTCATTTGGAAAAAATAGGCTGATAGAAATGGAAATCACGAGGGATAAAATGAGAATAGTTTCATTTTTACAGAAGCTTGAAACATGGGAAACTATGCTTGAAATCAGTTTCATTTTCATGCAAGCTTGAAATAGAGAAAAACTATGGTAGAAATAAGTTTGCATGCCTCTAACATAATGAATCAATTCGAGATACATCTCCCTCAAGCTTCATTTAATGCCCCTAAGTAGACTATTGGGTACTAATAGATGGATGGAATGAAGGTTCATTTACAAGATCAAGGGGAAGACTCGAATGGGAATTTACGAGATCTAATCAAAGACTTTAATTGAAAGGGGATTTGTTTCATTTTTTAACGAGCTTGACATAGGAAAAGAACTATGCTCATAGGAACCTATTTCATTTTTTAATGAGGTTGACATAGTAAAAGAACGATCCTCATAAGAGCTTGTTTCATTTTTTAATGAGCTTGACACAATAAAAGAAACTCTGCTCTGAGGATCTTCTTTCATTTTTTAATGGGCTCGACATAAGAAAAATAACTCTTCTCTGATCCTGATCATGGCCTCCGAGAGACCCATGGCTTCCAATACGTTTTCATCAGATGGGAGAAAAATGCTCTAGAATGGATACATATCAAGGGATACAATGGAAATATTGGGCTCCAATGCCCCTAGTAAATGACTCACCATATCACCTACCAGATCCAAGTCAAAATAAGTTGAGAAAATTGTGAAAATATCATCTTCATTTAGGTATGGGCATGGGACAGGTTGCCACATAATTAACCTATGGCGGAGGGGATACCACTTGCATATATGGACCATTTAGGGATGTTGGTTGATCAAATGAGACAAAATAGCCTATAACATTAGGTGTGGGAATTATGAGTATGTTGTAGTTCCATTTGGTTTCAGTGATGCTCCAACTACCTTTATTCTTAATATATTCTAAGAATAAGGAATAGCATGCGATAATTTAGCAGCAATGTTGAGACTGTTAAGAGAGAATTAGTTGTATTCTAAGCTCAGTAAATGTAGATGTAGTCAAACAGAGGTAGATTACTTGGGAATGTGGTGTCCAAGGAAGGCATAGTAGTAGATCCAAAGAAGATAAGAGTTATCATGGAGTGGGAAGCTCCTAGAAATGTGGATGAGGTAAGATCATTGATGGGTCTAGTAGGCTATCATAGGAGGTTCATTAGGAACTTCTCTCATATTTCATATCCTATTACAACATTGCATAGGAAGGTAAGAAATTTGGGACAAAGGAATGTGAAACAAGTTTTGAGCAGTTAAAGTAGTTGTTTACAAATGCTCTAGTGTTAAAGATTGCAGACCTGGAAAAAGAGTTTGTAGTGTGTACAGATGCTTAAAAGAGAGGACTTGGTGGATTTCTTATGCAAGAGGGATAGGTGGTATGTTATGAGTCACGGAAACTAAATGAGCATGAGAATAACTATCTAACACATGATCTTGAGTTGGCAGTGATCATTCATGAATTGAAGATGTGGAGGCACTATCTTCTTGGCAGAAGTTTTGTATTGATGATTGATAATAATGGATTGAGATAGTTGTTTGACCATCCAAACTTGAATGGAAAGAAAGCTAGATGGTCGGCCATGATCAGTGAGCTTGAATTTGAGATCAAGTATATCAAGGGTAACGAGAACAGGGTTACAGATGCTCTTAGTAGGTAGATACAGGTAAATCACATTACAACTATGAGTTCTTATGGGACATACTTACAGGATCAATTTTATATGAATTTCAGTAGGATGACAGGTATAGAGAGCTTATGCACATGTTACATCGAAGTACAGGTATAGGTGCAAGTGCATAGGATGTAGATTATCATCTCTTAGTAGATGGCTTTATCAGATTTAGGGACAGGATATATGTGCAAGACAACAGTGAGCTCAAGAAGATTATCTTGAGGGATTTTCATGTGAAACCATATTCCTGTCACCTATCCTACCAAAAGACATTGAAAACAATAAATAAGTTTTATTATTGGCCAAATATAAAGACGAATGTGGCAGAGTTTGTGGCTAGATGTTTGGACTATCAGCAGGTAAAGGCAGAATGTAAGCATTCAGGTGGACTACTATAGCTGATTACGATACCATAATGGAAATGGTAGGTATTTTCCATGGATTTCATCACATGTTTTTTGAGGACATATAAACATCATGATTCCATCATGGTTGTGGAGGACAAGTTGACTAGGGTAGCACACTTCATTCCAGTGAAGACTATGTATTCAGCTAGTGATGTTGTACAGGTTTTCATCAAAGATGTGGCCATATTGCATGGTGTTCTGAAGAATATTATAATAGAGATGGATGAAAAAATCACTTCCAAGTTTTGGAAGGATTTGTTTGCAGGTTTAGGTATAGTGTTGGCCTTCAATACAACTTATCATCCACAGATAGATGGACGGACAAAGAGGGTCAACAAGATATTGGAGGACATGTTGATGATGTATGTGATGCATCCATAGAGGAGATGGGAGGAGTAGCTTCCACTGGTAGAGTTTTCTTACAATAATGGTTAACAGGAGTCACTGAGGATGAGTTTATTTGAGGCATTTTATGGGCAGAGTTGTAATACTACCATCAGTTGCAGTGACCTAGTGAATAGTGTATTGATTGGACCATATATCTTAGCAGAAATGGAACAGGAAATGCAGGTAATTGATAATAATTTAAAGGCAACACAAAATAGTTAGAAAATTTATGCAGATCGGAACAGGTTGTTTAAGGAATTTCAGGTTGGGGAACAGGTGTACTTGTGCATCAAGCCAAAGAATATCTCCTTACAGATTGGATCGTGTACCAAGCTGGCACGTCAGTTTTGTGGACCTTTCAAGATCCTTGAATGTGTTGGAACATTAGCCTATCAACTTGTGTTTCCTCTGACAGTAAGATTCCATGATGTTTTCCATGTGTCATTGCTTATGAAATATGTTAAAGATGTTGATCATGTGATTGACTAGTTTGTATTGCAGGTGGAGATAGATGGAGAATTCTAGCCAAAACCTCAGTGTATATTGCAGAGAAAGGTCCTTATGCTCAAGAACCCAGCAATCGAGCAGGTTAAAGTGCAATGGGAGCTCTTTGGGCCCAATGAAGCTACATGGGATATGGAAAATCAGATGCGGGTTATGCATCCTTCTTTATTTGCTGGTTGAGTGAATGTCCTTGATATATGTTTTGGTATATGTTTTGGGTACATGTGGTGGTGATATTTTGGTATATGTACATGTGTATATGGATTTAAATACCTCCATGATATATGTTATAAAGCTACAATAAGTAGTATGGGGGTCATGTTAGTATTATTATCATGTTATTATGTTGTCATGTTGGTTTGCTTCTCAGCAGGTTGATCATTTTAAATACTGCAACGAACTAAGTTATAAATTTCCATGGGAAGTATGTTTTGCTTTCAATAATATTATTGGTTATAGGTGTCATTGAACATTGACGATGGTGTTCCCCCAAGGGGGAGGGTTCTATAACATCCCTAGTGAAAATTCCAGGTAATAAAGTAGTAAAGGAAAAAATAATAACCACGGTTATGTGACACTATTCCAAGATGAATGTTGGGAAAAACATCCTAGTGTGGGTGTTCATTTGGTTTATTATGGCTAACTAAATTGGCCAAGGAAATGGAAAAGGCTTTGGAAAGGAAAAATGGCATTTTTTGCAATTTATTTGTGAAAATAATGGAAATTAGGGGAAAGGGAAGGAGAAAGGTCACAAGTTACATGTGAGGAGGAAAATGAAGGAAAATAATGGAAAAATCAAGAAAATAGAGGCCACATTAATAAAAAGGCATATGAGGATTTTTTAGTACTTTTTTTTAGTGCAGCTTTGGAGCTCTCCCTATTCTCTTTCTCACACACCCTTGGACACTTAGAGAGATTTCTTGGAGCACTTCATCTTTGGATCAAGAAAAGTAAGGAAGGAAAAGAGGAATAAAATATCAAGCAAGTAAGAGCAGGATCAAGCAGCTACAATGGATTTACTTGTAGGCGTGACAATGTTTTTTAGCCTGGCCTTTCCATTTCGGATAGCCATGGTGAGATGGGGTTCTCATGTTTTGGTTGAGTTGGATGGTCATATGGATTCAAAGCTAAGTGAGGTGGATCTCCGAATGATACAACACATAGAAGATATATGAATGAAATAATACATGGCCTAGTGATGCCTGAACCGAACTATGGATTGTGATAAAGTCACTGTCCTAATGACCCCTGAATTTGATTGTGGGTTGCAGTAAAGCCATGTATTATGTACCTCGGTGGACCTAGGAATCCTTGATTGGTGAATGGAGGGATATACGTTGAATCCTAGAGGTGGTTTTCCTTGACCAAGCCTAAGGATCCTTGCCAGTGAATGGTGGGATATATGGTAAAGCCTGGAGGGTGGTGTCTTAATTATGGCCTAGTAACCCCTCAATCAGACTATGGGTTGTAGTAAAGCCTAAAGACTAGGAGACAGGAAAATTCCTTGTAGTGTGGGTGGAGAAATCCAGTAGCACCAATGCTTTTTATGGCCTAGTGATCTGGTGAGGATTACGGTGAAGCCTAATTATATTGATGAGGGTGAGTTGGTTTAGCCTCAAGAAGCCCTGGTTGGTTCTTTTGGTTTGAGTCCCACATTCATGCTTGGAATATGGCACAAGGGTGATTGAATGAAGAGAGACTTGTCTCAGCCAATCTATGATTGGGTGGAACATGGTAGTCCCATACCGGATTGGCTTTTGCATTCATTAATAAGAACTATTTTCCTTCGTATTTTATGAGCAAATGTATTGGTTCATATGTGCCATTTTTGTTTGTTGTGTCCTCATTAGTTGTGCTATTTAAATGTTGGTTATGGATATGTTTTATGACACTGAAAACATATGTTTCTCATCATGTTTTGATTTGTAAATGAATGAGTAATGAATCCATGATCTAATAGATGATAATGCAACTAATGAGATAAGGTATCAATGCTTCTTAGTGATTCTCAGATAAGTATAAGATTCCAATGCTGAGATCTATTAATATGACCTGTAGGATGCATATTTGTGACATGTTTTACATAATGCATGTCATGGCTAGCAGGGGTCCAGTCGAGTCCTTGTTTAACAATTTGCATTGGCATCATTGTCTCTATGTTTCTTTTCATTTCTGTGAATTCCATGAAGTTTTGGGCAGTGACTGGGTCCAAGCCCTAGAACTTAGCCTTAAATCTCGCAGACACTAACATAGCACTGGTAGAAAAAGGATACATTCGCACCCACGTAGACTCATGGGAGCGACTAGGACCCACAGTCTCTTGGAGGGCTTGGAAAGGGAGCGATTGGGGCTCTAGGTCCTTGAATTTTTGAGTTTCCTTGGGGATTGGTCAGTTGGAAAGGTGGGGTAGCTCTTGAAGGTTCTGTAAGATGTGTGGATTGTTTTTTTGGTTGTGTTTTTCCAGTTCCACTTCCTCTTGTCACATGTTTACTCCGGTTGGCCAGTTACTTGGGTAGAAGTGGAAAGAGGGTGTTACAAGGGGCTTGCACAAAGCCTCAAGAAGGTAGTTCGATTCAATCATTGGAGAGGTTGATTCAATTGCCATAGACCAACAAATGGTTAGAGAATCACTTTCATAGGTAGCAATAGGTAGGACGTCTGATTCAAAGGAAGTTCTAGGCAGTTTGAGTTATAGGTTGCATAGCATCAACGCAAAGGCCTACAAATGGGTATTCTAAGACTAGTTTCAGTTGGCAGTGTGTTGCAAGGTAACTTGTGGAGAAGGGATAAATTTATTCCATAAATTTTCCAGTAATTTCTCAAGAGATAATTTCCAGTTTCGAATCCAGCTTATTGTACTCAGATTTTGCTGCTGAAGAATAATAATAAAACCCTCATCTACTGCACCAATTTTCCGAAATTCAATTTTTTTGAGGACATTTGTCCAAAAATAGCGGTGTCAATTTTATTGTGTGTGTGCTCTATTTTCTCAGTTCTAGTTTTATTTTCCATAACATTTTATTATCAAGAAACTGTAGTGTGATTTATTAGTTATTTTTCCGTAACAAAATAAACTACATAATTAATCAATTAGAAGAATAAATTTCAGTTATTTCATTTAAGGGAAATTTTCACAAGAGATGTGATGGGAAAACAAAACATTGGACACATAAAACAAGAGGATAAGAACGCCTGGAATAATATTGGGTAGAACCAATAAAATATTAGGACTCACCCTAATTTTCCACTCATTGGTTCCTTGTCCCCATTATGTTCAAAGTTAGGTATAGCCCCAAGTACACCTCATTATTATTATTTTATTGTATTCCAAATAAAAACCAATGGTAGAGTAGTTACCTCATTTACCATATTCTTATGATACCTATTATGCTTGGGCTTAGCTTATTCTTGTGCACTTGAAGCATTAATGATCACGTGCTCAAAAAATAGCTCAAAATTCAAATTTGTGAGATTGGTGTGGAACCTAAATGACCGCATAGTGCTTGTCATCCTAAATCTGACGCAACTTGTTTTGCACGAAACGAACACCGTATTCTCACAGAATCGTGTTTTGTTCACTTTCTTAAACAAGGGAAATTTTGCAAAATGTGACAACCCAGTCAACAGTCCGTACTGCTGACATGATGCCGACTATGCAGGTCTGTGTGGCAGGTTTGACTGGTGAACGACCTTCAGTGAATTATGTTGTTTTAAGTGGCACGTTCTCATTGGGTTCAATTTGGCTATTTTTTATTGGGTGGTTGGTGGCCAACCACGAGCTGACATGTGGCCCAGTGAGAGGTCGCCACGTGGCAACCCGGGGGCCACCAAAAATTTTGCATCAATGTCCAGGTAGCAGTAGCAAAGTTAGAACCCACAACCACAAAGAAACGAGACAAGCCAACTACCTACACACCATCATAAAGGTCTTAACCATATTTGTCTGGGACATCTATTTAAATTCCATGGGTGCGCCAATCCGAGGAAAGGGTCAACCCTTGGGCACGCGCCACCATATAACCACCAACGAGCGATGCAGGGGCTTGAACGGCGGGGACAGGTCGTTGGCCTTAGCCCCGAGCACGTGGACCCCATATGGCCATGAAATTCGGATATAAGGAATTAGAGGACATTTAAAGTGTCCAGTAATTTCACCCAAAAATCAGCGAAATTGTCACTCCGTTAGCACAATTTGGGGTGAAATTGTAGGACAGTGCCAGGTTTTGGGGAATTTCCAACGCAATTAGTAGAAGACTTGGGAAATCCATAATTGTTACAGGACTATTTGAGCACATCACTCTCGACATTCAGATGATTACTATTAGGGCTCATCAAACCCTAATTCAGTTGTTACATGCCCTAGACAAGTCAACTCATTGAATGCTTCCTTATATGAAAGTTTCCTGGCCTGAAGCCTTCCTGAAATTCCTCCTTGGGATACCAGCGTAGCCCAAGCCTTGAGATAGTGCGCTGCAGAGCAGGCAGGCCCACTATGGCCCGCACTGAAGTGCACTTAGGCCCTCTTTGACCTACGTTGGGTGAGATTGAGCGAAATTTGCATAGGTTTCTAGGAATATTCCTTGATTCTAGAAGGATCCCATATCTTATCTCTTCCTATGAGCTTGAAATTAGATAGAATAAGGATCCATTAACCTCATATCCTCCCATCCCTTGCTCCATGGAAACTAACTCCAAGTTTCGAAGTCCATTCAATACCCTCATTTATGATAAACCACCTCCATTTGCCTATAAATTGAGCATTCATCATAGTGACAGTGGGCTAGAATCTAAAATTTGTAAGGAAATTCTGTTGGTTTGAGAATTTAGTTTATGTTAAGCAATGTTATGTTGCTGGAGTAATGTGCTTTTGATGTGGCGAGGGTTGGACTGAAGTTGGAGGATAGGATCGAACTGTATTGGGTGATACTCTTCCTTCTACATTAATAAAGAGTTTATTCCTTTTATCATATGATTGTTCATATTTGTGAGGATTATGTGTTTCAATGTCTTCGATTCCATTGTTTTATAGTAGATAAATCATGTATGCTTTGATCATTTCTTGTTTCTGTTTCTCTTGATACAAGTACCATTTGAGAGGATTTAGTTCAAGTGGGAGCGACAAGAGTGATTCAAAAGAGATTAAAGAAGAAAAATACTACAAGTAAGTTCCTCCATCTCATCTATCTTCTATAAGAAAAGGTTAAACTACTTTCTTTCTGCTGTTTTAGGTGTAGTCACCCACTTAGGGAAAATGTGTTTATCCATAGATGCAAGTTCCATATAACAAATTGGCGACCATACTGGGGAACAACTATCATTCTTGGTGGCTTACCCTCATCATATTACACCCTAGTAGACTTTGCTTAACTTTATTGATCATATTTTAGTATTTTTGAAGTGTTTTTATTCAAAAATTGTGCTTGAATGTCTCTTGATTTGACTCTCTGGCACCAGCGCACTATTGGTCTTGACACAGTGCACTGCAGAGCAACCCCTACCTTAGAGACAGTGCATTGCAGTGCAATGTCTCCCACTTTGGCCTGCGTTGATTCCTTTTATGCTAAAAAACCCACCTTTGGTATGATTTTTCCAAAGTTGCTTTTCTTGTTTCTTGTTGAAAGATAAATGATTCTTGTGGTTCTAAAAGCAAGTTGTATTTCTCCTCCTAGCCCTACTTTGGCCTTGATTTTTTAGTATTTCTTAAATGATTTCTTTATCATTATCAATTCATTGTCAAAGTTAGCTTATAGTTGATTAGTATTTTCTAAAAAGGAAGTGTTGTAAAGTCTTTATTTCTTTCAAAAAGGAAATGTCGTAAAGTCTTCATTTCTTGCAAAAAGATTGATTGATTGTATGTGCATTTAGTTTCCATTTGTCCATCTAAACATTAAGGGAATTGAAAAGAAAAAATTTCATTATGCAATTAGAGGTTTTTGTGTACTTATAGAAATAGTATTAGTAAATTGCATTAGATGTGATCTTTGCTCTTTGATTAAACATTTTGATTGCTCTATCCCTTGTAGTTAAGGTTTTCATTGTTCAATAAAATGAAAAGAATGTTTCTCATCATAGTTGCATTCTAGGAATTTCAAATACATCACACGGTGAACCTAAAAGACAATCTCTTAAATCAAGATAAACTTAAAAGTTATCGCAATTAACCTAATTGAGCACTGTCAGTTAATGAATAAAATTTAGAGGTTCTAGGCTAGAGACGTATTCTGGCATCGTAAAACATAGTGGCTATCATTAATTGTTTGCGATACATTCCGACTATGATACCTCATTCCACATATGTACGTATATCGTAGTTTGTCCATGTACCTTCGGGTATATAGGGCGGTGTTATAGTATGAAAATTATAAAGGAATGCTTTCACTGTGCGGTTTCACATTAGACAGCGGTAACATGGATTGGGCCTCCATGTAATTTTCAGTATATATGGGAGGACTACATTAGGTTGCTATCCATCCTTAGGTAACTGAATTAGCCGCCTTGTACACTGTGATACACCAAACACAACATTCAGGAAGATTTCCTACACGTATGTTAAGTCCTTGGTTTATTGAGGTAGTATATTGCAGTTCACAGTTTCTTGGTAATCCTTTTTCCTAGATTACCCTCTTTTTGTTTATTTCTTTTTGTAATAAAATCAATCAACAATTGTGGATGAACATCAACCTTTACCCCATCGTTCGTAGAGGACAGCGAGTAAACCGCCTTTACCCCTTGAAGCTACACCTAACTGGCAAAAGAGGTCTCATTTGACTGAGCAGTACATCACAAACTTCTGGTTCTTCATCCAACTTACCAGAGTCACCTATACCGATAAGAACTGTGACTCTAGTTACTCCTAAAATTATGGGTATATATGTTACTAAAGTGGAACCTTCATAGTTACCTGAGGACACTAAAAGTGAACTTAGTGAAATGGTAACCCAAGTTGTCCAATAAGAAGTTGATTCTCAACCCAAAGTTGTTCAACAAGAATTACTTCTGAACTTGAATCTATTCAACCAGATGTTGATCCTGAACATATCACTGTTCAACTAGAAGTTACTTTTGAACCAGAAGTTGTTCAAGAAGCTCAACCTGAACCTGTTGTTCTTTTACCAGAACACTTGGATCTTGAATTTGAACAATCAAAAGTTGTTCCTGTACCAGAAGACGATCTTCCTGTTTACCCTTAGACATCTATAATTGTTGAGACTTCCCCTTTACCGCAAAGTCATATACCGAAAATCTATTACAGACCTAACAGTGAAATCCCTCCACCTGGTTTAATTTCAATTGAAGAGGAACCTGAAGAAGAAACACCCAGAATTCCAACTCGCTTTGGACCTGCACTTTATATTTATCCTCGTACTCCTCATTTTACTACTCCTTTTGATCTTGATTAAAGTCATCATTTCTTTCAAAAAGGATTTGTTGTAAAGTATTTGTTTCTTGCAAAAATATTAATTGATTGTATGTGCATTTAGTTTCCTTTTGTTCATCTAACTTAAGGGAATTGAAAAGAAAAACTTGCATTATGCAATTCGAGGTTTGTGTGTGCTTGTAGGAATAGTATAGGGAAACTGCATTAGATGTGCTCTTTGCTCTTTGATTAAACATTTTGATTCCTTTATCCCTTGTAGTTAAGGTTTTCATTGTTCAATAAAATGAAAAGAATGTTTCTCATCATAGTTGCTTTCTAGGAATTTCAAAGACATCACATGGTGAACCTGAAAGACAAACTCTTAATCAAGATCAACTTAAAAGTTATCTCAATTAACCTAATGGAGCATTGTCAACTAACGAATAACATTTAGAGGTTCTAGGCTAGAGATGTGTTTCGGCATTGTAAAACATAGCAGTTGTCGTTAATTTCCTGTAATACATTCCGAGTGTGATACCTCATTCCACGTACGTAAGTATATTGTAGCTCGTCCATGTACCTTCAGGTATATAGGGCAGTGTTATAGTATGAAAAGTATAAAGGAATGCTCTCACTGTGTGGTTTCACATTAGATAGCGCTAACACGGATTGGGCATCGACGTACTTTCAGGTATATATGGGAGGACTACATTAGGTTGCTATCCATCCTTAGGTAACTGAGTCAGCCACCTTGTACACTATGATACACCGAGCACAACATTCAAGGAGATTGCCTGCACGTATCTTAAGTCCTTGGTTTATTGAGGCAGTATATTGTAGTTCACAGTTGCTTGGTAATCCTTTTGCCTAGATTACCATCTTTCTGTTTATTTATTTTTGTAATAAAATCAATCAGCAATCATCGAGGAACATCAAACTTTACCCTGTCGTTCACGGAGGGCAGCGAGTAAACCACTTTTACCCCCTAAAGCTACACATAGTCAGCAAAAATGGTCTCATTTGACTGAATCCAGTAAATCACAAACTTCTGGTTCTTCATCTGAACTACCAGAGTCACCTATACCGGTAGTTACTATGACTCCAATTACTCCTACAATTACTGGTACATCTGTTACTAAAGTGGAACCTTCACGGTTACCTGAGGACACTAAAAGTGAACTTAGTGAAATGGTAACCCAACTTTTCCAACAAGAAGTTGATTCTCAACCCAAAGTTGTTCAACAAGAAATTACTTCTGAACCTGAATCTATTCAACCAGAAGTTGATCCTGAACCTATCACTATTCAACCAGAAGTTACTTCTGAACCAGAAGTTACTTCTCAACCAGAAGTTGTTCAAGAAGCTCAACCTGAACCTGTTGTTCTTTTACCAGAACACTTGGATCTTTAAGTTGAACAATCAGAATTTGTTCCGTATCAGAAGATGATCTTCTGGTTTACCCTCAGACATGTATAACCGTTGAGACTTCCCCTTTACCACAGAGTCATATACCAGAAATATATTACGGACCTGACGGTGAAATCCTTCCACCTGGTATGATTTCAATTGAAGAGGAACTTGAAGAAGAAACACCTAGAACTCCAACTCGCTTTGGACCCAGGCTTTATCTTTATCCTTGTACTCCTCATTTTACTACGCCTTTTGATCTTGATTAATTTCAGACTCTCGTTGATTCGTTATGAAATTTAGCTATGGCTCAACCAAAAACATCCCAGACTATATCATCTGATGTAGCTGCGGCAGAATCTATTGTCACTACTTCTTCGATGTTTACTACAACTCATGAGTCACATCTGTATGGTGTTCCATCTGTCCCACCTGGTTACCAATATTCATCTAGAACTCACTCAGGTGTTGCTTCTAGTCCATGGTCTTCACCCATATCCTCTACTGGAATTTTACTTGGTTCTTCACTTATGGGTACTGAACAATTTGATCCATCACATCAATATCAAGCTGGTCCATCTAGTTATCATCCAATGTATCCACTTTACACTAGATTGCCTCCATATGGAGAACAATATGCCCATTTTGCTTTTCCTCCATTTACTAGGGGTCCATCGTATGGCAGTATCCCGTCATCTTTAGGTCAGCCTGGAATGACTGTTTGTCAATGGTAGCCAACACTCCTCGTTCAACCAAGGCTTGTGTATCCATCACAACCAATGCAACATGTTTCATATGTACCTACTTTACCTGTTGTTTCTACATTAACACAGTCGCAAGCTCAATCATTTGAATCTCGACCTTTGCAAGCTAGTCCTTCAACATCTTACCCTCAAGTTTAGGGTCTACAGGCTCAGTCTTCTCAGGTTGTTTTACAACAACCGTTTGCGTTTATAATCCAACAACCTCGGGTTAGTGTACCTATAACTAGGATGACTCAGTCTTATACTGGTCTATTTTATTCACAACCTGGTCAAACTACATCAGGAGGCAACAACTGTTATATCAACAATCATTGCTTCAACAACCTTGGCAGCCCAATATCAATAGCAACAATTCCAATAGTACCAAACTTATCCTGGACTTGGTCAATAAACCTATGCTGGGTTTGGTCAACAACAAGTTTACCCAGGTCCTGTTCAACAAACCTATGCTGGATTTGGACAACAACAAATTTATCTTGGGGCCCAACAACCACCTTATACCAGATTTTCTCAAAAAACTTACCCTTATCAAGGTTACCAGTAGCATATGCCTTATGCTGGTATGCAAAGGCATATTGCCCAGGAAATTCCATCTTACCCTGGTTATGCCCAACCCAACCTCAATAGACAGTTTCCTTTTGTTGCAAAACTTGAATTATCGGAATTAAATCGGCTTACCAATGACCCAATTCTATATGCACCTTGGTGGCTGGTGATTCCTCATAAATTGCCTTCCAATATTTTAAAATTCAATGGAAACCCTAGATAAGACCTGTCCAACCATGTTATGACTTTTCATTTATGGTGTTCATCCAACTCCCTAAATGATGATTCAATTAGACTACGTCTTTTCCCTCGAACACTTATTGGTCCAACTGCAAAGTGGTATATTGAATTACCACAAGCTTCCTTTGATAACTTTACATCCTTAGCCACCACGTTTTTAAACCACTTCCAATTACCCATTAGATATGAAACTAGAATGGAACTATTGACCAACTTTAAATAGACTACTGCTACTCACATTTCTGATCATATTCATGGGTGGCATTGTCGTCGTCGAATGGTCAAAACTTATGGTCCTGATCATCTTTTAGCTGAGTGGTTTACAAAATACTTTGTTGCCATCTATCACGGAGGATGTGGCTAAAGGAGGATTTGTCACTGAAGAGCAAGTAATTTCTCGTGCTCAATACTTAGACTTGATTTACACTCAGTCTGGCACGCTCTATGACAAAATTCCAAATGCACCTAGACCAGCTTTTACTGTTTCTCCACCCCATCGAGTAAGGACTCTCATGCTGGTGATAGTGTCATTGGTTCTTTAAGCACACAAATAGCAGGTAGACCATCTAGTCAAACATTTTCTATTTCCAATAAAACTTCTACTACATCTGATAATAATCCTGCTTCTGAAATAAATGCCATGTCATCTGAAAAAGGTAAGAATGAAAAGAAACCTGGAAGCAAGAAAAAGGGGAAAATAAAAAGAAACAAAATAATCCCCCTCAAGGGAAATCATCTGATTCCTCTTCTCCGGATAGGAAACCTCGTTACCCATGTTTAATCTGTAATGATGAACATTTTACCTGAGACTGTCCTCACTACTTTTAAGTCTCAAAAATTCTTAAGACTTCTAGTACATCTATTGTGTTGACAAATCCTTTTCCAAACCCAGAGACACATATGTTTTGCACAGATAACACTTCTACTTCACAAGTGCTTATGCTATCCACCTCTAAGCCTAAAATTGATGTTTTGGTGTCTACACGAAGTAAAAATTATGGTAATCCATCATCATCATCGAATAACCAGGCTTCAGATCAACCAAATCCTTTGACTTCGACTTCGTTTGATCCTATTCTGCCACCCATTGCACCAGAGTTAACAATAAAACCACCTAAAGGAGTTGTACATAAGTCTATATTCAGCTCAAGTAGCACAAAACTATAACATAGTAGAAAATCTAACTCAGTCACCTTATGCTATGTCAACGCTTGAGGTGCTTCAAAATTGTCCCTCCCAAAATGTTGGGTCCCTATGATACTAGTGATTACCCCATTACTATTGTAGTTGCATCCCTTATTAATATTGTTGTGCCTCTATTATCCCCATATTGTTATTACTGTACCCCATAGAATCCCTCTATTGTTATTTTTGTGGCTTTATATTATTATTGTTAGGTTGGCTGGGTTATATTGTGACTCCTTAGACTCCTATATATAGAAAGAGATTTGTTGTCATTTGAATCACCCAAGAATTGTTCATTATGTATGTAAAGGAGTTCCCCCTTGTGAGGCTGATTATAAGGCGTTGATCTATCTCTTTTCTATCTTTTCTTGAGCTGGCTTCATAACATTTGGTATCAGAGCTTTGGATTCTAGGGTTTCGCTACTCCAAATAGGTCATCGTGGAATTTTCGCTATAACTTTTTTTCTGCAACGTTTCAGAAGATAAAAAAAAAACCCAATTGAGAAAAATCACACTAAACCTTGGGTCCAAACTTCAAAGCCTTTCGTGCTATATTTATAGAGATATGATTTAAGGAAGTTGGTCCTTTTGCAGACTCCTGAATTACATTCCAAACAGGTGACCCGGGGAAAATCGTCATAACTTTCTCTTTGAGCATCGGATTGAAATTTCGTAAGAAGGTACAAAAAGAGGATGGACTTTAGTTTTTTGTATATATTTTTCAGGGCCATAGGTCGAAACAGTGACTCGAGGAACATCGTACAAGTTCGCTCTACTGAACTAGTATATAATCAGGTCACTGTGGAAGATTTCACATAACTCTTCCTTGGAGAATACAATTTGGATCAGACGGGTGGCAATGGAAAGAGGACACAGAGGACTACTTCAAGTCACAATTTTAGAACTGGATGATCCGAAAGTACAGAGATACATCAGAGGCAATACCGAGCTCCTACAAAGTGAAAAAAGGTGTGTAGATTCTTTTAAATTTTTGCTTAAGATTGGTTTGAAAATTTATTTTGAAGGAATTCAAAGGGCATAGTAGAGAATTATTACCAATAACTGATGCCCTTAGGAAAGAAAATGCAAACACATACTAAGCAACTTGAAAGCTCTAGCATGACTCATGAAGAAGAGGAAGAAATGCTACATGATATATCAAAACTACAAGAACAAGTGCAACAAATGTCACTCTCACAAAAGCTAACATAAGCTAAGATAAATGGCGTGGAATCTAAGATAAAGGGCATGGAATCTAAGATGGATGATTTGAATATAGATTTTAAGACATATTTGAAGAGAGACATGGCAGATTTGAAGACAAACATGATAGATTTGAAGACAGATTTGACAAAATTTCTGCAAGAAATACTTACTAATGGTGAAAAGGTAGTAAAGAAAACTCATGATGCGAACAAAAGAAATGTTAATCATGATTTCATAGAATCTAATGTGGGATCAAAGACCCACCATATTCCAAAAATCGATATGAGGAAGTTTGATGGCAAGGATCCCACAACATGGATATTACAGATGGAGCAATTTTTCGATCTCAATAATGTGCAAAACACACAAAAGGTACGTATTGAACTTTATATTTGGAACCAAAATCAGTTTGTATGGTATCAACGGCTTTTCTCTCATAAACAAAGTATCACTTGGGCAATTTTTATGGAAGAATTGACAGCACATCGTGAGGATACAAAAAGCAACACTTTTTTTAGCCAATTGATAAGTCTCAAACAAAAGGGTTCAATAATGGAGCACATTGAGGAGTTCCAAAATTGAACATAAGGGTAAAAAATATTCCAGAGGATCATAGGATTGATGTGTTCATAGGGTCTTTAAAGGATAATATCCAACATGATGTGCGCCTTTGGGAACCTGATTCATTAGAGAAGGCATTCAGGTTAGCAAGAAAAATGGAAAGCAAAATTATGGCAACTAGGAAGCATACCAGTCACAACTATAAAGATGGAAGTGTTGTTGCCCATAGTCTTCCACAACCTATAAGGTTGACACCACAACAATTGGAAGAAAAAAGAGCAAAAGGGCTTTGTTACAATTGTGATATCAAATACACAAAAGGTCATAAGTGTGCTGAGAAGAAATTATTCTACATAGATTGTGAAGAGGAAGAAGAAAAGGAGCAAGAAAGGTCAAAAGAAGAGGATATATTCCAGGAACAAAGCCTAGATGAAGAACAAATAAATCCGACCATATCTTGTAATGCATTGGTGGGAATTACCACTCCTCAAACCATCAAGATAGAAGGACAAATAAAGAAGAAAAAGGTAATAGTGTTGATGATTCAGGAAGTACCCACAATTTTATTCATTGTAAGGTAGCAAAAGAATTGAATTGCTTCCTATATCTAGCACCAGAGTGTCAAGTGATGATTGCAAATGGAGGAACAATAAATTGTTCTGGGAAGTGCCATAATATCAAGCTATCCATGGGAGAATATGTATTGACTACCCCAATGCTTTCCATTCCAATGGGAGGTGCTGATGTTGTACTAGGAGTCCAATGCCTACAATCCTTGGGTACAATAGCTTTTAATTTTCAAGAACTTTTCATGAAATTTTCTATGGAAGGAAAGGAAGTTGTATTAAGGGGTATTCCAGGGAAACCAGGAAAGATAATCAGCTCTAATGGTATGACAAAGCTTCTAAAAAAGGAACAAAGAGGTGTAATTGCACAATTATGTTCGCTAGATGTTTCCACATCGGAATCATCTATTTCTCCAGATCTCCAAAAAGTCCTGGATAATCATTCCAAGGTATTTGAGACTCATAAAGGTCTCCCACCTATGCATGATCATGATCATACTATTCTTTTGATTCCAGGAAGTGTTCCTCCAAACATCAGGCCGTACAGATATCCCTATGTCCAAAAGAGTGAAATTGAAGATATGGTTGCAGAAATGCGAGAGGCTGGTATAATTCAACCAAGTCAAATTTCTTTCTCTGCTCCAGTAGTATTGGTGCACAAGAAGGATGGTTCATGGCGCATGTGTCCGGATTATAGGGAGCTCAACAAGTTGACTATTAAAGATAAGTTCCCCATTCCTGTCATTGATGAATTACTGGATGAATTGCAAGGATCAATTTACTTCACCAAGTTGGATCATCGTTCAGGGTATCATCAAATCAGAATGAAGATTGAAGACATTCCGAAAATAGCATTTAGAACTCATGAGGGTCATTATGAATTTTTGGTCATGCCTTTTGGCTTTACCAATGCACCCTCAACATTTCAAGGTTTGAAGAATTCAATTTTCAAACCATTCCTTAGAAAATTTGTGTTAGTATTCTTTGATGATATACTAATCTACAACAAGTCTTGGAAGGATCATGTTGAACATGTTGACAGGGTGCTACAACTATTGGAGGAAAAACAATTATATGCAAAAAGATCCAAATGTTTCTTTGGAGTACAAGAGGTGGAAGATCTGGGTCATATTGTATCTCATGAAGGAGTTAAGGTAGACCCTAGCAAAATTAAAGCCATTAAGGAATGGAAAATCCCCACATCCATAACGCATCTGCAAGGATTTCTTGGGTTGACAAGGTATTATCGCAAGTTTGTTAAGAATTATGGGAGAATAGCAGCACCTCTAACAACATTATTGAAGAAAGATGCATTTTCATGGACTCAAAGAGACAATGCCTTCGAACATCTTAAAAGGCAATGTGCCACACTGTTCTAGCTCATGGAATTCACAAAAACCTTCTATTTCGGAAATTGTGATTCTTCAGGAATGGAATGTGTTGTTTTAATGCAGATGAAAGACCCATTGCTTTTGAAAGTCGTCCAATCAAGGGAAAGTTTTTACACAAAGCTATTTATGAGAAGGAAATGTTGGCAATACTCCATGCACTTAAGAAATGGGGACCCTACCTAATGGGAAGACACTTCAAGGTAAAAACGGATCATGATAGCCTTAAATACTTTTTAGAACAAAGATTATCCTCTGAAGAGCACAAAAGTGGGTCACAAAGATGTTGGGTTATGACTTTGAAATCATCTACAAAAAAGGGAAGCAAAATGTGGTGGCAGATGCACTCTCAAGAAAGGATGAGGATGTGGAAGCATTTTGTGTGCCATTTCTATTATCCAA
>APFE030518086.1:0-19573 GCA_000404065.3 Pinus taeda | reverse complement strand
TAGCTTCCATGCCCTTTATCTTAGATTCCATGCCAGTTATCTTAGCTTCTGTTAGCTTTTGTGAGGCTGACATTTTTGGCACTTGGTCTTGTAATTTTGATATATCATGTAGCATTTCTTCCTCTTCTTCATGAGTCATGCTAGAGCTTTCAGGTTCCTTACTAGGTGTTTGCATTTTCTTTCCTCGGGGCATCAGTTACCGATAATAATGCTTTGCTAGCCCTTTGAATTCCTTCAAAATAAATTTTCAAACCAAGCTTAAGCAAACATTTTAAAAATGATACACACCTTTTTTCACTTTGTAGGAGCTCAATATTGCCTTTGATGTATCTCTGTAATTTCGGATCATCCAGTTCTGAAATTGTGACCTGCGGTAGCCCTTTGTGTCCTCTTTCCAATGCCACCAGTCTAACCCCAATTGGATTCTCCAATGAAGAGTTATGCCAAATCTCCCACAGTGACCTGATTATAGACTAATTCAGTAGAGCGAACTTGTACGATGTTCCACGAGTCACTGTTTCGACCTCTGGCTCTAAAAAATAGATAGAAGAAACTACAGTCCGTCCTCTTTCTGCACCTTCTTACGAAATTGCAATCCAATGCTCAGAGAAAAAGTTATGATGATTTTCCCCAGGTCACCTGTTTGGAATGTAATTCAGGAGTCTGCAAAAAGACCAACTTCCTTAGATCATATCTCCACAATTATAGCGCAATATCCTCTGAAATTTGGACCTGAGATCTAGCGCGATGTCTTCTCAAATGGGTTTTTTTTTTCAACTTCTGAAACGTCGCAGAAAAAAAGTTATAGCAAAAATGCCACGATGACCTGTTTGGAGCAGCGAAACCCTAGAATCCAAAGCTCTGATACCAAATGTTATGAAACCAGCTCAAGAAAAGATAGAAAAGATAGATCAACGCCTTAGAATTCAGGTTCTTCGAGTTGGCAACCTCCTTCACATTACATAAATGAACAATTCTTGGATGATACAAATGAAAAGACCTCCTTTCTATATATAGGAGTCTAAGGGGTCATAACGTAATCAAAGCCTACATAACAATAATAATGTAAGGCTTCTATGAGCACAACAATGTTAATAAGGGGTACAACTACAATAGTAATGGGGTAATCACTAGTATTATGGGGACCCAACATTTTAGACTAGCCCCAACTTCTGGATGACCCACTGTGTAGTCTCTGCATGAGCCTACGCAGTCACTGCGTGGAGACTCCCTCAGAGAGCGTCACCCTAGCTGCTATTGGTTATGCTTTGAGAAATCAAGATTTCTCTTGCCAATCAGCTACAGTGAGTCTGGGCACTGATTCCTGCTATCCCCCAATAATTTTGCGTTAACCTTTGCGTCAACTTTCCCCAGTTGCTGCGTCGTGCTTCCTTGGCACTCTGATGGCTTTTTGATCCTTCACTATTTTCTTTGAAGTATATTCGTTGTAATAGGAAATCACTTCCTTCCAATACTACGTATGATCCTCACTGCTTGATCACTTGTTCAAATTCTTTAGCAAACCCTGCCCTAGGGATATCGAATTGATTGATAAACTTTGTGTGTTTTCAAATGAACCCTAAGCCTTCTCCTTATACTTTTCTCGTTCAGACTTCAAAGACCGAGATTAAGTCTGTAATCAACGACTAATATTAAATCTTGACTTGATCCGCCTTCTAGATCATTCTAACCCATATTTTGATTAATACCCATTAATACTTTAATTTTCCTAAGCTTAGACTTAGGAACCACATTAAAAATATTAATTATTTTAAGAAAATACAATTCGGGAGGAATTTCACGAAACGGTTAATGGGTTCTTTAGAACTCATCTGCAACATACTTGATCTTGTAGATCCATATTGAACCCACAACTGATTTGTTCTTTGGCCTTGGGACAATTTCCCAGACATCATTTATCATAATGGAACTTTACTCTTCTACCATGGCATCGACCCATACCTGGTGCTATATGGCTTCATGAAAACTAGAAGGTTCTTCGACTTGAGTTTCCAATGCTTGGTACCTGTGAGGTTGTCTATGTTGCGTTTTTTTTGCTCTATGAGCTCCAGTGAATTCCTCTGCGTCCCTCAGAGTCTGTTGTACCTCTCGGCTAGTTCTTCCACTGGTGGCGGGAGGTTCCATCTGTTCCTCTTTCTGTTGTTGCCCGGTTGTCACACTCCTGGCTCCTCTTCTCTTGAGGAGATGCTAGTAATGGTTATGTTAAGTTATGGTATGTTCTATGCTTAGAGCAATTTACTTCAATTTCTTCTTATTACCCGAGTGTGAATATCACTGTTTAGCAACCACATTAACATAAACAAAGATGTTGATAGAACATAAATAAATCGACAGAAGACAAGCCAAGACAAGAGACACCAGATGTGGCGGCTAGCCAGGGACAAACCCCAATGTGGGGAAACCCTTTGATCAATTCTTCTATAATCTTCAGTAATTCAGCAGAGAGAGTGTAATGACCCACTTATAGTAAAGTAATATTTATGAAATTAAATAAAATTAATTAAATTAAAAATAGAAAAATTAAATAAATTAAAATGAATAAATAAATTAATTTCAAATTAAGATATGTAGATAAAATCAAATCAGATTTGGTTTATAAAAATCGACATGTATCATAATTGAGACATGGTGATGGAGGATGTTAGTAATGGAAATTTATAAGAAGGAAGGGACGGTTGGAGGCAGAGGGGGGGAAAAGGAGGAGAAAAACTTATACACTGAGTCTATTTATGATCAAGAAGAGTTGGGCCTTACTTGTTCTGAGGTTTCTGGGCACTGGGGAAACAGTCTGCTTCGACTGAGAAGTTTACTGGACTGAGTAGCAAGGTTCTGCTTAGTTTGGCTGGGTGGTTTCAGTCTTTTGGTAACCGAAGCAGGAGCAGTTGATGCTTCATCGACCGTAAGATTACAGGTAAGTACTTTCATTGGCTCTGTCAATTAAATTTATAAAATTTAGGAAATTTTTATTACAGCATCATGATGTGTAATTTTAGAAGTCTTTACTGTCTCTGCATTTATTATTTCTTATTCTGTTCATAAGGAATAGTTGTTAAAATAATTCACAGTTCTTACATTTGGTATCAAAGTTGGTTCAAATTTCGGACCTGTTAAGTTTGTTAAGGATTTAAATTTATCGAAATAAGGTGGTGCTAAAGCCATTTAAATCATGCACTCCGTAATAAATCTGACAGTACTCATTGTTTGTTTAGGACTTCAGCTAGATGAACTTTCATATTTCTTTTGTTGCTCAGCGACCTCCCTATGGATTGTTTTACCATAGTCCTTCTCAACCTCACTGGAAACTGTATCTCTAAGCTTTGTGCAAAAATACAGCTTGGCCCTCGTTTCCTTTTCCTTTTCTCTGCAACTCCTTTAGCCTCTTTATGTTTTAGCTTCAGTTTTGGTAGCTCTTTAGCCGCTTGATATGAAACAGAGCCATGTAATTGCATCACCATGTTCCTTGTCAGTAGCAGAAGTATGAGGCTTGAAGTGAGAAAATCTAATTATTGGTGTTCTCTGGAGGCAATTGAGCCTCCGCCGCCTTCATTTCATTATGTCTGCTTCTGAGATAGAAAGCGAAGAATAATGCTACCGATGACCCACCGATTAGACCTGAAAGTAAAATGCCCACCGGTGGAAATGCTTGTGTTTCCATTGAAGGAGTCATTGCCAATAATATTAATGCTCGCATCGAATACTGATTCTTCTTAATTGATCGCTTGTTGAATCGATTGATTACAAACGTTTTGTAGAAAGCTAGCATTTGCAAGCGTTAGGCAACCAGAACTATATGCTTTTAATGAAAAATCAATCCAGATTAATGAAGTAGATACGCCTCTGGCTCCCTTTGTCGTCCTATGAAGAGCTCCTGTAATTCTTTCTTAAGAGATAAAGCTTACGGCAAAAAAAAAATTTAAATGTTAGACTCTAAACTTAATCGATTCTCTTTCTAAAAATTTTTTATTGTGAAACCCTGGCTGCCTAGCTTCTTGAGAGAGGTTTGTATCAATTTAAAATGAAACCCTACCCGTCCAAAGTGATGAAGTTTGCTTACAGCGTAGGAGGAAGATGTCAAAGAAATAAAATCAACCATTTAGAGCTTGCATCTAAGGGAATCAATGCCTGCGGCTCTTTAGCTCTCGACTTGGAGAGAAATCGATCAGAAGGCTCACATTTACGACCAAGGAGGTTTCATTTTCCATTCCTTGGGGCATTTGTGAGACAAATCTCAATATCAATAGAAAGATATACATCTAAATACCGATACTCTAGATATATCTCTTTTAGATAGATTAAACCATGAACATCAACAATAAAGTGCAGCCCGGAATGGCTCTAACCTTCTAGCCTAGTCTCTAGTGGCGAATAACTATCTAGCTGCTATACTTTCGACCCTTCGAATAACACTGAACTAGTGTTCGAAGTATTTTGTTATGGATGAGGGATATAAATGATAGGAGAAACATGATAGGAAGATAGGGCAAACCCGCTCGCCCAACTGAAATGTCCGTTCGCATTCTCAGGTGTCGACACGACATGCCATCTCTAAACGATCATTGACACAATCGCTTGGATTACACCCATGATAGTTGCTTCTCATGGGGTTCCTGCATGTCGCTAGTACACATATTTACTGCAAAAGATATGACTGAAATGCGTAAAAATCGGAAAGTGATAAAAATCAGAAATTGATGGATTCTAAAGCTTAAAGGTAAACATGAGGCCATGCCTATAGCCGACACCCACTCAGTTAATCAGCTGCGGGCTAGGATATGGCGTGAGTTGTATAGTTTATTGACACGTCAGGGTATGCATACTCTGTGGACAAGTATCGTAAGGATAAGTCATCGTAAGAATAAGCCAACGTGTAATTGAGACAATGAACCATTCATTACGATTACCACCTTCTCAATCTTGAATATTAAAAGAAACCATTATTAATTGATTGACGGTAAAGATAAAACTGCTTAAGAAGTTTCCACTACCAGCACGCCTTTAGTTTCGCTGTCTTTCGATCTCGAAAATGAGAATTGAAAATGAGATATATAATATAATGGAATTACTTTTATTTAATTATCAATTTAATTTAATTATATTTATTTATCGTACTAAAGAATATTTACTTTATACTTATCTTTATACTATGACTACTAACTTCCATTTGTAAGGCGTATTAAAAAAAAATTGTCCACTGAAACTTGTCCACTAGATTTCTCCACCTGTGAACTATAAAGTACAAAGGTACGTCTAAGCAGGCTCAGCCACTATTATGTCAGAGGTATTTTTTTTATGATTAGCTTTATCGCACTGCTAATTTTTCTAATATATCAATATAGTTGCTGCTATAGATAATCCTTGATTTATATACCATATCTCTTTTCATATTTAAAATATTAGATCTTAATAATAGTTTTATAAATATTTTTTTTATTAAAATTTAATTTTATGAAATAAAATATATTAATTTTTGGTATTGTATCTAAAAAATAATCATCTTAAGTAGTGAGTGGTGTTTATATTAAACATTTTCATTTAAAAAAAAATTATTTGTCTAAGAAGTAAATCAGCCATACTTTATGTAGAGGCTTTTATTTAGAATTCAATTAATTTCACTGTAAGAGTAAAGTAAAATATATAATAAATAAATAAATAAATATATATATATTTTATTTATTTTAGGAGCCATGCATTATAATAAGTATTGTTAGCATTAGGATAGCTTGCATTAGGGGACGACGGGTCGCGAGGCCCCCTCTTGACTCCGCACAGTAATGTGAAATGGCAGCAAAAAAAAAAAAACTATATATCCGAATATATACCTCAATTTTTTATAAAATTTTATTGTGTATATAGGAAACATTACAATGGTAAAGACATATGAGCGACGACGACGTGATCGGGCAGCATCGCCGTCATTAATGCCACCACCGTCATTATCACCATTTTCATCACCATCATCATCGTCTCCATCGAGACCGTCATCAACACCAATCGCTCCAACACCGGAGTTGACTGTGATAATGAACTCCTTGGAAGCCTTACTGGAAACATTAAAAGGGTCAACTAGTGGTAAGACCAAAGAAGAACTTCAACCCTTAGCAACCAATTCAGTGGAACCAAAGAACTTTGAGTATAAAATATCAAAGGGAGATATTTCTAGGGAACTTCAGAAAATTAAACTCCCAAAATTTTCAAGAGGTCGAGCTGGAGAACATGCAGAGGCATGGTTAGAAGGAACGAACAAATGTTTTAAATTAAGAGAATACTTTTTTTCTGCAAAAACAAAAATTGCTGTATATCAATTAAAAGAAAGTGCCTTGATTTGGTGGGGAAATCTGGAAAAACAACTAGACCTCACAACGGATAATGTCCCTTGGGAATTGTTCGAGGAAAGATTCTGTGCGAAGTATTTACCTCCATATTTTCAACAACAACAAGCCACAACCTTTCATACATTAGTTCAAGGTAATAAAACAATGGAGGAATACGAGATAAGGTTTATGGAGCTTGTAAAAGACATTCACTACCTAGATTTTGATGAACGTCAGGTTGAACGTTTCATATTTGGGTTAAATCCTCACATCAGAGCCTTGGTGAGCATGTGGAAACCATTGTTAGTAGCTGAGGCAGTAGAATGTGGCCGTTATGCAGAAGAACATCTAGGAATAAAAAAGGATGTAAGGCCAGCATAGCAGAACCTTTACAATCAGGATTTTTCAGGAAAGACTCCCCGAAATTTCTTCAGGGGAGGTAGCGCAAGACCACCTTATGATGATAGATTTATTCCAAGAAATGTAGGAACAAGAGCTCCCATGGCAGTTAATACTATAACCGCTGAATCATCAAACACCTGTCCATGGAAATCTCGTGGAACTGCTAATAGAGGAAGAATTTCGAGAAGAAACAACATGAGAGGACAAAGCTCTTTATCTAGAAATTCACGTCCTGATTCAAGAGGACCAACACAGTTAATTGTTGGAGATGTGGAGGACTGCATTTTCAACGTGATTGTCCAGAAGCTTCAACATGTATATTGCATAGGACTGGAAAGGAACCAATATCAAATAGCCAAGACAATCATAGAATTCATGCATTAGTCAACAACGACCAAGCAACACATCAATCCACTGTAGTGGAATCTTCAAGAATTATTAATGGTGTAAAACTCAAAATCTTATTTGGTACTAGTGCCACAAATAGTTTCATTTCGTCATATGCATTAAACATGTGTGGGTTGGCAGCTCGCAGACAAAATGATTTTTAGACAGGTAGAAATGGCCTCAGGAGACCTCCAATCCGTAGACTTAAGTGTGGATCAATGCAAAATTGACCTAGGGGTCCGTTCGACTAAATTAAAAGTTTATGTCACAGCCTTAGGAACTTATGATCTTGTCATAGGTATGGATTGGCTAGAAGCTCATCAAGCTTGGGTAGATTGTGATGGGAAAAGAATTCTAGTTTTAAATGATGAAGGAGAAGCGATCCAAATTCAAGGAATAAAGAGAAAAATATCTTTACGCTACATATTAGCTATGAAAATGAAGCGTTTCTTGAGAAAAAGTTGTCAGGCATATGTAATTTAGGAAGTAAAGAAAAAGGACCATCCTTAGAACAATATTCGGTGTTAGCCGAATTTCCGGATGTATTTCCAAAGGAACTACCGGGATTACCTCTTGAAAGAGAGTTAGATCTCAAAATAGAATTGAAACCTGGTACTCAACCAATCTCTAAAACACTTTATAGAATGATAGCTCCAGAACTTCAAGAATTGCAAATTCAATTGAAGGAACTATTGGATATAGGATCCTTAATTTTTGTCAAGAAGAAAGATGGATCCTTAAGATTATGCATAAATTATCGAGACTTGAATCGAGCTACAGTAAAGAATCGATATCCTATGCTTTGAATTGATGATCTTTTCGATCAAATGAAAGGAGCTGCTGTCTTTTCAAAAATTGATCTTCAATCAGGCTATCATTAGGTAAGGATTTCTGAAAGCTATATTTCTAAGACTGCATTCCGGACACATTTTGGACATTATGAATTTACTGTGGTACCATTTGGATTAACAAATGCACCAACAATATTCATGAATCTTATGAACAGTGTTTTCCACAAATATTTGATCAATTTGTACAAGTCTTGTTAGATGATATACTCATCTATTCCAAGAATGAGAAAGAGCATGAAAATCATTTACGGATAGTGTTGTCTTGCCTTAGAAAACATCATTTATATGGAAAATTATCCCAATGTTCGTTTTTTCAGGAAAAGATTCATTACTTAGGTCATATCATATCAGGTGAAGGGATTTCAGTAGACCTTGAGAAGGTAAAAGCAATCATGGAATGGCCAATACCGAAAAACACACATGACTTATGAAGCTTTATGGGTTTAGCCAGTTACTACCGAAGATTTGTGGAGGGATTCTCCAAAACTGCAAAGCCGATTACAACCCTTCAATGTAAAGGTGTTAAGTATGAATGGATTGAGGAATGTAATAAAGCATTCTCTGAACTCAAAAGACTACTGACCAGTACACCAATCTTAAGAGTCCCTGATATGGACAAAGATTTTACAGTATGTATTGATGCATCCAAAGAAGGGCTAGGTGCAGTATTGATGCAAGATAGAGGAGTAATAGCGTTTGTCTCAAGAAAGTTAAAGTCTCATGAAGAACTCTATGCTACTCATGATTTAGAGTTAGCCGTTGTAGTACTAGCTTTAAAGATTTGGAGACATTATTTGGTGGGGCGAAGTTTTACACTTGAAAGCGACCATCGAAGTCTACAATAATTGTTTACCAAAAGAGACTTAAATGTTAGACAAAGACGATGGAGTGAGTTCCTAAGTGAATATGACTTTGGAATATCATATATTTAGGGAAAAGAAAATGTAGTAGCAAATGCTTTAAGTAGAAGACTGTGGATATTTTCTCTCATACCTATCAAAGTAGACTTAAGGCAACGAGTACTAGAATATCTCATAAAAGATAGCTGGTATTTAAAAGTGAGATCTAGTCTTGAAGGTAAAAAGCCAAAAGAATCTAAGTTTAAAGGATATGAACTAGAAGATGATGGAATCTTACGATTCCATGGAAGGATGTATATCCCTGATAATAGGAATCTTCGAGACACTATCCTTAAGGAAGCCCACAGAGCAGTGTATTGTGCACATCCTAGAGTAAAGAAAATGTATGTGGATACCAAGAAACTTTTCTTCTGGTCGAGCATGAAGTGTGATATTGTTCAATTCGTTGCAAGATGCTTGGAATGTTAACAAGTAAAAGCAGATCATTATCATCCAACAGGTCTTTTACAACCTCACAACATTCCGATGACCAAATGGGAGATTATTTCTATGGATTGTATCATTGGGCTACCTCTTACTTCTCAAAGACACAATGCCATTCTAGTAGTACTGGATAAATTAACAAAAAACGCCCATTTCATTCCCGTAAGAGATACTTCTGAAGTTGCTGACGTCGCTCGGGTATTCATAAATGAAATTATTAGATTTCATGGAGTACCTAAGAAAATTATATCAGAGAGAGATTCACGATTCACTTCAAGATTCTGGACTTGCATGCAATCAGCCTTAGGAACTCAACTAAATTTGAGCACAGCTTATCATCTTGAAACTGATGGGCAAACAGAAATGGTAAATCAAGTACTTGAAGATATGTTGAGGATGTATGTAATTGGATCAACAATCACATTGGGAAAAATGCTTATCCTTAGTCGAATTTGCATACAATAATAGTTACCACAGTTCAATCGGAATGCCTGCATTTGAAGCATTATATGGCAGACCTTGCAGAACACCATTAAGTTGGGACAAATTAGAAGATCGGGTGGTAGTAGGACCAGAATTAATCCAAGAAATGGAGGAGCAGGTAAAACAAACTAGACAACGATTAGAAGAAGCACATGATAGACAAAAGAGTTATGCTGATGCTCATAGAATTGATAGGAAGTATGAAGTAGGGATCAGGTTTTCATCCACATCAAACCGAATAAAAGCACTACTCGATTCGAAAAAGGGACAAAGTTGTCACCCCGATTTATTGGACCATTTAATGTCATGGAAAGAGTTGGACCTGTCGCCTATTGTCTTGCACTGCCACCTCACTTGCATAAAATTTATAATGTATTTCATGCATCAGTATTAAGACATTATATAGCTGATCAATCTCATAACCTTCAATGGAAGGAATTGTAGGTATCAGACGAGGGAATCATATCGGTCGAACCATTATGTATACTGGAACGTAGGGTTCGATAACTAAGAAATCGTCTCATAGACCAAGTTAAGGTCCAGTGGGACAAGTATAGTCCTGGATCAGCTACTTGGAAAGATACAAAGGACATATGTCAAAAATACCCCAATTTGTGTCAATTTTGAAGGACTTTAGACTCTGTTTTGTATATATTTACTTTACTGTAAATCAGAGACTCAGAACCATTTTTGAATGAACATATATAAACATGAACTTTTATGACATAATATCTGTTTAATTCCACTAGTACATGGATACCAAAACGGAATATGTTATTGATCTTACTAAATTATAGTTATCAAAGTAAAGTTTAAATATTTGAGTAATTTTGCTTCTGATGAGAATTAAGATATTATAATTTTGTTTTATTTATGCATATCAATATGATTGATGAGATAGAAATCAAAGAATGATTACATTTTGATATGAAAACTACTGACAGGAATAGATTATGGCAAAGTATGTTATACGGTAGATGACATGTATGAAATATACATAAGCTATGTGTTTTGAATATATTAATGCACATTTTATACATGCATGGACAAGTGTTTATGATTGCAGATAATATCTGTTACCAAAATGACCACATGATGACAGAAACTTCAGAACAATTAAGGCTCAAAGAGATTCCATGATAGGGTATTAACCCTAATTCTACTAGGAGGGGTGGAGGTGCTGCCCACCGTTTATCCTCTGAACCCTGGATTCGTGGGAGGACTGTGCGAGTCACGCTCCCCTAGACGTGTGATGGTGACTGTCGGATACTTACTAAGGATCAGGTCGGTATAGCTGACGGTGTCATCCTTGGAGTTTATGAATAGCTAGGTCAGTATAATTGACGTTATGGCATACTCCAGTAGAGGACGGATAGGATGAGAGAAGAAGAGATTAGGAAGGATATGATGATTATAAAATAGTTGAAAATCAACTGAGACAAAACATGGATATTATAGTTGTAAAATATTAAAAATAATAAAGAAAACAAATTTAACTTTGTAATATAAAGACCTATATACTCATAATAATCATTAATATATTTTATAAACCCTATCTTCGGGACGAAGTTTTTGGAAAGAGGGATGTATGTAATGACCCACTTATAGTAAAGTAATATTTATGAAAGTAAATAAAATTAAAAATTAAATAAATTAAAATTAATAAATACACTTTATTTCAAATTAAGATATGCGCATAAAATCAAATCAGATTTGGTTTATAAAAATTGACACGTATCATAATTGAGACAAGGTGATGGAGGATGTCGGTAATGGAAATTTATAAGAAGGAAGGGACGGTTGGAGGCAAAGGGGGGAAAGAGGAGGAAAAAAACTTATACACAGAGTCTGTTTATGATCATGAAGAGTTGGGCCTTACTTGTTCTGAGGTTTCTAGGCATGGGGGAAACAGTCTGCTTCGACTGAGAAGTTTACTGGACTGAGTAGCAAGGTTTTGCTCGGTTTGGTTGGGTGGTTTCGGTCTTTTGGTAACCGAAGCAGGAGCAGTTGAGGCTTCATCGACTGTAAGATTACAGGTAAGTACTTTCATTGGTTCTGTCAATTAAATTTATAAAATTTAGGAAATTTTTATTACAGGATCATGATGTGTAATTTCAAAAGTCTTTACTGTCTCTGCATTTATTATTTCTTATTTTGTTCATAAGGAATAGTTGTTAAAATAATTCACAGTTCTTACATAGAGAGATAGTACAATATCACAAGTCTAATATTTTATATCAGCAACTAAAAAGTCAAAGATAGTCAAACACCCTCGGATTGATCTCTAGTCAACCTTGAAGAACTTGGTCTTCTACAACAAACTTCGGCAACCCAAAACGGGCCTCACTCAACGGTCAAAACAACAGTGAATAATCAGCAGCCTGCGGCCAGCCCTAATCAGTTCACGCTAGTCAATAATTCAGTCAATGCTGGTCAACACAACACCTAAACAACATGCGTAGGTCAACGTATCATTTAACAACCTTGAACCTTGGTCAACACAACCCAGAAAGTCAACACCGCCCCAAAATTCAACGCTGCCCAGAAAGTCAACGCTAATCTAGAAGAAGTGAATGCTGCCCTAAACAAAAAATTCGTCCTTCCTCTTGCATGTGTGAGAGACATTGCTCCTACTCTAGACCAATGAGATTAGGAGAGAGAAGATGAGTGTTGAGATGATGTGAAATAATGCCATAAAGTATCTTCCTTTTATATGAATCGTTGAGGTTAAGCTGGGGGTGTGCCACACACTTATCTTGCTGGCCGACCTTGACAAATTGTCAAGTATATACAAATAAATTCATATCTCCATAAATACATGTTGGAATTGGATGATCGTTAGATCAATCCTACACCTCTCGACGAGTGGAATCCAAGAATAATATCAGCTGCCATAAATAAGATGACCCGCATGGAGTTTGGCCATAGTTGCCAATTTTAACACTCCCTCTCAACTAGGGAGAACTCCATTTGCTAATCCATCTGTCTGTCGGTACCATCTCTGCCATCAAATGCACTGCCTTGCATTGTTCGGCTCAGCTCTGCTGAACTATAAAGAAGAAGAAAAGATCGAGGATGTCTCATACCATCCTCTACTGACCCGAAGTCAGTCCTAGACTAAGTTGCAGGAAACGTTGGTAGGGGAGGAGTTTCCGTACGAAAACGGAAATGAAACACGGAAATGCGTACGATATGGCCCAGAAACACGTTTCTGGCCGTACTGGCACGCCTCTTGAGGTGGAAACGTGGGCAGTACGATCGAAAACACATTTTTGGGCCGTACAACGCTGTTTCCACATGCAACTTGACTTTTTAATTTTTTTTTAATTATTAATTTGTCTTCTAATTTTTAATTAGGTTTTTTTAATGCCTTCTAGTTGCTTCTAGTGCCTGCCTAAAGTTATAAAAGTGAACTTTTGCCCTTAGTGTTGATATGCAGTTCATTAGGAAGTTTGAGGCATATGCAGTTCATGGTAACATTACCATTAAATTTCATCCTTTTACTTAAATTTTTAACATTACCATGAAATGACTCAAGATGTTTGAGAGTGGTTTTGCCTTCATTGGATTTCGTATGGAGAAAGTAGAATTTTAGATCTCACTCAAAATCCAGCGGACTTATCTGTTTTTCAGGATTTCAGGATTAGGGGGATTGCAATGTTTCCATTGGATTTTATCATGTACTAGGGCATGGAACTTGTATTTAATTAAGAGAACCAAGCACTTTATGCAGGGTAGACTCCCAATAATCAAGAGCATGTAGGGTACTAGGGTATGAAACTTGTATTTAATCAAGGGCACTAAGGTCGTTTGACTATGTAGGAGGAGATTCCCAATCAAGCACGAGACAAGAAATTAGAAATTTCTCGTGGCTGATTTTGGATATTTCTATTTTCAGTATGTAATCATTCATGAGTAAATGTGATGTAAATTTAGAGACTTATAGTTTATGCATTGACAATTGACAATTTTATCATAATGTAATAAATTAGAATGTATCATATATACTTTATGATTGCACATATTTCTTAAATGTCCTAATATATGTATATATTCATGTTTCCTCGTTTCCAAAATTTGGGGGGGTCAAGTTTCGTACTCGTGCTCGTTTTGGAAACTCATACCCGATCGCCCATTTCGTGCAACTTACGTCCTAGATAAAAGAGAGTGCCCAATAGTGCTCTTATTGACTTGAAGTCAGTTCTAGAGAGTGTCTCATACCAGTATTACTGATCCTAGATTAGTTCTAAGAGAGAGTGAGCTATATCACTCTTACTGAGCCGAAGTCAGTTCCAATTGATCCCAAATCAATGTCGTCATCCTAGCATAGGGAGTACGGTAGATACACAATGCGTCCATTGATACTACTATGGTCTCTATCCTCATTTCCCTACTCATCGGGCAAATGAGAGGTACTTCCCATGAGGCTCAGACTACATGGGTAGGATGCCTCGTAGGAGAACCACTTGTCTTGCCGATAAGTCGGCACGGGGTATCATGGGGGAAGGCTGAACCATTCACCCTGTACAAACACATCACTAGGGGACGGTGAGTTGCCCTATGGTCGCTTGTCACTCCAAGAAGTGCCCCAAGCACCTCGGAGGTCCCGGAGTTCAATGCATGCATCATATAGGACCCTCATATGAGGGTCTCTCAATGACTCCAACTCGTTCTTAGAAAGTCAAGAATTTGACCTTTCCCAGGGGCTCGTCAGAATGTCGGCAACTTGCTCATCTGTACTGATTTGATGGAGCCTTATTACTCCTCGTTGTACCATATCCCAGATAAAGTGGTACTTGATATCAATATGTTTGGAGTGATGATGAAATATGGGATTCTTGGATAATCAAATCCCTCTTTGGTTATCACAAAGGATCACAATAGTATCCAATGTATATCCAAACAACTCACTGAAGAGCTTCGACAATTAGATAGCCTCACAAGAGGCCATAATCGGAGCAATGTATTCTGCCTCAGTGGTGCTCAAAGCCACCGAATTTTGCTTCTTGGTCATCTAGGATATTGAGGCAGAACCCAGAGAAAAACAACACTTGGAGGTGCTCTTACGGTCCAACACACTGCCTGCCCAATCAACATTGGTATATTCATGTAGCCTCATATCTCTAGTAGTGTATCTCAACGCATGAGTGATTGTGCCCTGAAAATATCTCAAAATATTCTTGGCACCAATCCAATGTGAGTGGTGAGGCTCAACCATATGTTGGCTCAACGTGTTGATTGCAAAACATATATCTGGACGTGAGTTCACCAAGAACATCAATGCTCCTATGAGTTGACGATACTCGGTAGCATTTCCCAAAGCAGGTCCGGTAGCCCTACCACATAACTTCTTGAAGTCAAGCTCCATTAAGGTAGTCACAGGCTTGCACTCCACCATACCGAATCTCTCTAATATCTTCACCACATATTTTCCTTGAGAAAGGAAAATCTCCCCTGGCTTCTGCCAGACTTCTAGCCCTAGGAAATAGTGCATTAGTCGTAGAGCCTTCATCTCAAATTAGGAAGCCAACTCCCTCTTACATTTGTGAATGAGAGGGTCTGCACCTATCAGAAGGAGGTCGTCAAGATACAACACTAGTATGAGAGGCTTATCATCCTCAACCTTAAAGTAAAGTTTTGGATCGACTTCACTCCCAGTGGCCCCTAGCTTCATCAAGTAGCTATCGATCCTCTCATACTAAGCTCGGGGTGCTTGCTTCAGCCCATAAAGGGCTTTCTTCAACTTGCATACATGAGATTCTTGATTATGAATCTTAAACCCCTAGGGTTGTTCCACATAGACTTCCCCTTTAATCGAACGATGTAAGGACGCAGTCTTGACATCCGTCTGATGTAGGTTCCATCCTCGCGAAGCAACAAGGGAAATGATCAAGTGGATGGTCGTGTATCGAACAACAAGTGAAAATATCTCGTCATAATCTATACATTCCTTTTGAGAGAAGCCACGAGCGACAAAACGAGCCTTATACTTTTCAACACTTCCATCAGCTCCATGCTTTATTTTGTAAAGCTATTTCGAGGTGACAACTGTTTTGTCCTGGGGTCTAGGCACCACATCCTAGACATCGTTCTTCATGATGGACTCGTATTCCTCATTCATAGCATCCTTCCACACTTGATGCTTCAGAGCTTCTTCAAACAATGAAGGCTCATTGTGAATAATGGTGCTCATAATGGTCAAGTATCCCTAATACCTGGTCGGCTTCTTACTTTCACGGAAAGTTCCTCTTGGGCAATGTATCCTTTGGCATCATGAAGTGCCCCCCTAAGCCATGAGGGTCTCTTCCTAGAAGAGGAAGGCTCTTGCGGAGAGCGATCAATAGGATCGATATGTTCTTCCACTTCGGGCATCGTCTCATCTTCCTTTTCATTCGGCGTCCTGATGTCAACTTCTTTAGTTTTCCTTGGTATAGGAAGATTGTCAACTTTGCTAAGAGCCATATCATTGTCAAAGGTGACATCATGACTAATCTCGACTTCCCTTTGGCCAACCAGATAGATTTTGTAGCCCTTAGAATTTTCGCTATAGCCCATGAAGATTCCCTTCTTTCCAGATGCACTTGATTTATTCCTTTTCTCTTTCTGCACATGAAAATATATGGGACTTCCAAAAATTCTAAAATAAGAGACATCAGGTTTCTTACCGATGAACATCTCTTCGAGAGCCTTGGAAGCCAATGTTTGATGTGGGCATCGATTTTGAACACATACGAGGGTATTCATAACTTTGGCCCATAGAAACTTTAGAAGCCTTTGATTATGGAGCATAGCGCGAACAACTTCCACAATCGTACGGTTCTTCCTTTCCACCACACCATTCTGCTTAGGAGTGTATGGTGTTCTGGTCTGCCCTTAATGCCAGCCTCTTTACAAAAGTCATGGAACTCATTGGATTCATATTCGATGCCATTATCATTCTTTAAGATCTTGATCTTCTTCTCAGTTTGATTTTCGATAAAGGCTTTAAAGTGGAGAAACTAGGAGAACACTTCATCCTTCTTTTTCAAGAAGTATATCCACGTCTTGCGAGAATAGTCATTTGTAAAAGTGAGATAATATAAATAACCTCCCAAAGAGTTCACGTGCATCATACCAGATATGTTACAGTGAACTAATTGCAAAATATTGGAGGTCTTGCTATGGCTTGAGGGGAATGGTCCCCTTTTTAGGTTTGCTTTGGCACATCTTGGACATACACCTTCATGCTCTATTTTGAACTCGGGCATCCCTGTCACCATTTGTCTTACATCGGGTAGAGCCTTATAATGAAGGTGGGCAAACCTCCGGTGCCACAGTTTAGATTGAAGAGATGTGTCGCAAGACATGACTCCCAACAAACTTCCTCCAACTTGATATAGGGAGTCAACTCAAAACCCAAGAGTGAAGGCATCTTTAAATTTCTTTTTCCATACACGTACCTCGCCATCGATGAAGGCCACGTTGTTGCCTTTGTCTTCCATTGCTGAAATGGACACCAGGTTCTTCTTGAGATCAGGTACATATAGGACTTCCTGCGAATGAATTGTGTTACCCTTATTTAATTGAAGAGTAACATTCCCTACACCCTTTACAGGATAGGTGGAGTTATCTCCAATAATAATCTCCAGGTTGGTCTCCTTCTCTATCAGATTAGAGAGAGCTTCCTTGTAACCAGTGAAGTTCTTTGAGGCACCATTATCAATAAACCAATTGCCCAATGAGTCCGGAGGACATGTAGTAGAGAGGGCCAATATCAGATAATATTCATCTTGTTTATTGTTAACAACATTAGATTCATACCTGGAGTTCCTTACCTTCTTGGAGGGTTGACCACTTCCTTTATTTCTGACATTCCTCTTTCCTTTGCCATTGAACCTGCCATTCCTTTGATTGTGGTTGGAATTGTCGCGGGAGTGATTTTGATCCTTGTCATGAGATGTGTCTTTTCTATTTGGACACTCCCTCGCCTAGTGGCCGAATTTATTGTAGACAAAACATCTTCCCTTCCTTCCACCTTTTGATTCGACCTTTCCTTTGGATTTAGACCTAGAATTATTTGTCCTTTTAGCATGCGAGGAGAAAGCAATGGGGTTGCCTTTAAATGAAGGAATTTCCTGCTCTTCCATCCTAGTCTGCTCTTGAATGCATCTGGCCATCATTTCCTCAAATCCCAGAATTACATTATTGTTGAGAAGAGTGTTCTAAATACATACCATTTGGATGGGAGCCCTCCAAGAGTTGTGATAGTCATTTCCCTATCAGGAATGACTTTCCCAATTGATAGGAGATCATTCTTGATCTTGGTGATCCTTAAGAAGTAGGATTGCATATCTTGATCTTTTCCCTTCTTAATTTCCTTCAGCTTATTTTTGAGGAACAAAACTTGTTTGCATCACTAACTTTAAACAAGCTTACCAGTCTATCGTAGATCTCCTTGGAAGTGTTCAGCTCGAAAACGTAGGCCACAAGGCGATTGTCAATAGAGTCCCGGATGATCTTCTTTGGTTTGATTTCACCCTTAATCCACTTGTTCCTTATCATAGCTAGTGCATTTGATGGAGCCTCTGTAATTCTACCTCTCACATAGTCCAACACTTCCTGCTCTTCCAATGTCAGATCGAGAGACATATTCCATCCGTGATAGCTTGACTTCTCATGGAGCTTGTCTTCGTCGGGGAAGTGTGATGTGGAACACATGAACTCTTAAGACTTTTTCCAACAGTCTTCGATGATTGTTGTTGCTCTTGCTCTTGCTTGGGCTTTGTCTTCACCTTAGCTCTGTTACCATGTTAAGTTATGTTATGTTCTATGCCTAGAGAAATATACTTCAATTTCTTCTTATTAGCCCAATGTCAATTTCACTATTTAGCAATCACGTTAACATAAAGCAAAACGCTGATAAAACATAAATAAATCGACAGAAGACAAACCAAGACAAGGGACACCAAATGTGGTGGCTAGCCAGGGACAAACCTCAATGTGGGGAAACCTTGTGATCAATTCTTCTATAATCTTCAATAATTCAGTAGAGAGAGACAAATATAGTACGATATCACAGGTATGATATTTTATATTAGCAATAATAAATCAGTGACCTGTTAGCGTTTGAAATTTCACCTCAGGCTGAGAAAGGCAAATATCAAAGCTACATCAAACCATTCAGCCTCGTAGCTAGCCCTACGGGGCAGGAGAAGGCTCTCTCCGGTCTCTCTTGGAAAATTTTCAATTAGGGAGATGACCAACAAAGTAACACTGATATTAGGCTAGTAAACTAATTAAAGAGGTTGATTTTGGGGTTTTTGGGTTTTTTGGTGGCAATTTGAGGAGAGGGCAAATTTGGTTGCGGGGATGGGACATAGTTTCTGCAGGGGAGTCTTTGGGGCAAGGTAGGAGACCGTGCTGATGTCTTTGACTGAAGTGAATGGTTAGGAATGATAGAGAGAAGGATAAAGAGAGCAAACAATGAATTTGAATTCCCTTTAGACAGTAGAAAACATTAAAATTAAACAAATTTAAAAGCAGAGCATGGCAAGCATGAATTCTTACTTTATCACTTCATTTGTTTAATATGCAGAAGTATAGAAGGAAAATGAAACACATAAAAAAGCTTAAAATGACTGAAGAAACACACCATCAACACATGAGTCCACAAGAATCCCAAAGATGACTGCAAAACCCTGGTCTTCCTTGCCAAAAATTGTAGAGATACAAGAGATAGTACAATGAGCTACTGCTCTCTCAAGAGTCCAACCTTCCAACACCTGAAAATGACTAA
>APFE030518079.1:0-17565 GCA_000404065.3 Pinus taeda | reverse complement strand
TTGTGCCCTTACATTATTATTTTTATGTCGGCTCTGATTATATTATGACCCCTTAGACTCCTAAATATAGAAAGGAGGTATTTTCATTTGTATCATCCAAGAATTGTTTATTTATGTAATGTAAAGGAGGTTGCCCCCTCGAAGAGGTTGAATTCTAAGGAATTGATCTATCTTTTCTATCTTTTCTTGAGCTAGTTTCATAACATAGAAACTTCACACATGTTGAAAACTATAGTTGAACTTCAATTACATGTAGAAGAAGTTGTGGTGTTGCATGTGTAATCCTCATTTACATCCCAAACATAGTCCAACTCAACAATTCTAGCAACTCATGTTGCTTTGTTCACTCAAATACCAACGCACTCCTGAGAGGTTTTGCATTTAGTTTCACAGTCACATGATATATTTTCTCTTTTACCTTCCATTGTTGTTGACAAGATCCAAGATGAATTCCAAAAGGAACAGAATCAAGAGATGGAAACATCACCTCAGGGAGAATCTAAGAGGTCTATTGCCAATGGTCAGCCTTTGGAGGCATGATTCCCTCCATGTAGCACTTTATCTACAACTAATATTTAGAGTTGGTCTTCAACCTAGCTATTTAAACTTATTATAACCTTCATGCTTCAATTTGAAGATTTCCATAATGCGCTAGTTTCTATTGATGAGCAACGATAGTTGTATCTCATCATTCTGACTGTTAGGATACTATAATTTATAATAATAAATTGATGATCATATCGTTATTTATTTTGGGAATTTTCTGGTAAATTTTATTCTATGAATCACTATGTGTCATAGCCTAAAGGTTTGTTTTTCTAAGGAGCCATTTAGTTCTTAAAGCTCTATGGTCAAGACAAGTCTTAATGTTTGGGATATTTTTTGGATATAAATTCTAGGATAGATCATGTTGCAGGTGTTTTCATGGTAAAGTGCTTAGAAGCAACTTTCCAAAGATATATCTATTACTTCAAACTGACTTCCGGATCAAAAGATAGAGAAAGCTGAAGTCTGCTCCTCAAAGTCACAAAACAAAGAAAAAGGACTAAGTGTAAAATTATTTATTTGAATTATTAAAATTAATTCAAAAATAACTTTGCAACCTAATTTGTAAAACATTAGAACCACATTTAATTTCATGCGTCAACGAAAGTCCAAATCACAAAGTCAAATCACCTTTATGTCCCCACCCCACACTTCAATATTAAATCACCCTAATCTTTCATGCCTAGAGATATGTGAAAAGTTAAATAAATGGTTATTAATATATTTTGGACACCCCCACCCAACACACAGTGGACATCGATCACCCTCTTATTAATTTAGGACCCCCCTCCCCACGAAATACCATTATTCCTATTCATTTAAATTGTGGCGAAAATACATTTATAAAAATGGCCGGAATGTATATAAAGGAAATATTTCATACATTTATGAAATGATTTTTATGAATGGGAGGCTAAGAAAAAATGACACTCATATAAATGACTTTTACAGATGGGAGGATGAGGTAAATGAGGCAAAGGTGTAAAATAAATTTAAAGGTATAGGTGAAATGAATTTATTGGGTAGGTGAAATGAATTTACAGGTGAGGATATTTACAAGTGTGAAATGAAGTTACAGGTGAAAGTAAAAGTACTTTACTAACCACCCAAAATAAAAACACATGGTTTTTAAAAAATGATGGGAAGGAAAAACAACACATAGTTTTGGAAATTCATGGGAAGGCAAAACAACACATGGATTTCAAAACAAGATAGTTTATTAAATCGTTCAAACAAATATGTTGAAATTTTAATTATGAAATTCATTTACAGGTTTAATCAAAATATTATTCAAAATATTATTTTTCCCCAAATATTTTGTGACAATAATAAGTATTCAAAATATGATGAAAGGAAAAAAACGATATGAATAGAACTCAAAGGGACAACTAGTTGATACAGGGGGCAGAGATAATCAAATTTGAGAGGGAAGCTAACAGGTTTTGTGAAGACAACTTCAACCTTTCCATATCCCCAGGCAGAGGATCATCATTTAAAGACCAATTGCGAGATTTGAAGGATGAAGATTTTCTATCAGTTCCATATTTCCTGCAAATTTCTAGTGATTAATGTTATTACTCAGTTTTTTTGCAGAAAATTGTTAGATATTATTTTATAATGAATTTCTTTTTGGAATCTGATATTAGTTTAGTAGAAAGTATATAAATATATTTTAATAAAGTTGAAACAAGGGTTGGCAATTGTACCAAGAAATAATACCTTTGATGTAAAGTAATGTACTGAGCTAAAGTGATCATTTCATTAATACAAAAATTCATTCCAAGATTCATGTGTCAGGAAAATTGGTTTGGTGAAGTTTTTCCTATTGTGTAATTATTATTTCTTTGTTTTTCCATAAGTTTTTCCTATTTGTATTATTTAAATAAAATTAAGGGTTGAACTTTTCTAATTACACTCTACTTTGGTTTATAAACAATATCTATTTTTTCAAACTGAGATTAAATATATAATTCATTCTCAAATGCTCTATCTTTAATTGAATCTAAATATTTTCCTCCATTTCATTCCACCAAAGCTCCAAAGATCCAATAACCTGCCTACCTTTCCTAGTTACATATGTTATATAATTCTTGTATTTGATCACCCTAAGACTCATTGACTCCATGCCCAATGGATTTCCCTTGCAATTTCAACCAAACATTTGAAAAGAGAAAACTGGTAACCTCATAACTAGCATAAAATCTCAAAAAAACAAATCTAACTCCAATAGAGAGATCCCTCTATGAATTTAGAAGGGCTAGCTTCTAAGATTACAAGTGATTTTTTGGTTACCTCTGGACTTCTTTTACATCATTAGGAAATTATGGACTGATAACATTCTGGTGACCATACTGGGGATGAAAGGTTTCATCTTCATCTGGAAAGAGTACCATGTTTCAGATATGATTGCTGACGTTGGACAATGATTAGACACAAGAAGGTTGAAACATTCACTTGGTGACTCCAAATAATTTCAATTTGATCTAAAGACTCCACTGGCAGCAGGATCCAGAAATGAAGATGAGTTCTCAATCGATAACGTATGCTCCTATGCATCACATTCATATTCCAGGCTTTCCAAATCACATTCATGGTGTAAGTTAGCAGACTTGCTTACCTATCTTCAGAGATCAAAAAGGAGATGATGCTACTTTGCATTTGATTAGGTTTCATATTCACATCCGTAAGTTTAAAGTTAAATTTCATAAAAATTGTCTTATGAAGATGTTCATGGTGTCCTTGGAGGGAAATGCACAATCATGGTATGAAATCTTGCCAAGTAATTTTTTATATTCTCTTAGAGATTTTCATACAGTATTTTATGAGAGATATAAATGACGTCATCCTTATTTGTAGTTGGTCAAAGATTATTGCACACATTTTGACAATTTTATTGAGGAATTGGAAAGTTTTTATGAAGATGGTCAATTTATGGATGACAAGATTATAGAGGCTATTCATGAGAGACCTTTCGACCATGAAGAAGATGAAGAAGATGGTTGCTATGACATTTAAGAAAATTCTCAGCAAGTACTAATTCCCTTGGTTGAAGATGAAAGAGAACTGAAATTTAAAGATGACAATCATGTTCTATCCCCTGAAATTGATGAAAATTTGCAACAACCTTGCAAGTTTTTATGTGGTCATGATAAAGATGAAGATAGTCTTAATGTTGATATGGAAACACATTTTTTGTCCCTCGGATCTTGTGAGAGTGTTCAAATTTAAAAAAAACTTACATATGGATGAACATTGTCATTCAAGTTTTTCTTAAGACTTTTCATTTTCTTAATTTTCATTTCAGAAAGAAGCTTGTCAAGTTTAGATTTCTGAAGTTGTATGTGTGGAAAATTTAGATAGTGAACCTGCACATGACAGTTTTCAAATAAAGTCAAATGAGGATAAGAATAATAGCCTACAAATTCTGCCAATCAACTCTTCAATACAAGATACTTTTGTCGTTGAGTTCTGAGGAGATGCTGAAGAAGAGAAATCTATTTTGGATCCTTCAGATGATGAAAAAAACATTTATAATATTACATCCCTTGAAAACACAAACCTAGAAACTTTAGAAAAGCACAAAGACATTTTTATTGAAGTATATGAGAAGTCATTTTCAGGCATTGAACAACAAAGGGAAATTCTCCATGATTTTGAGGATCCTTTGGAAAACCAATTCCAATCTTCAACAAAACTGAATTTTGTGTTGGTTATGGATTATGAAGAGGGTTTAAATGAGAATTTTGAATTTCTAGTTTCTGAGTTTATTTTTCTTCCTAGAGGAGTGGAATGCAAGCTTCAATTAAGTAGCCATTTGTTTGACTAGTTGCATTGAAAATTTGTTATTACTTGATATTGCAATCATTTCAGCAAACTAGAGTGAGTAGGAGTGTGAATAAGCTCAAAATTCTGAGCATCTTTTTTAGCCATACTTTTCAAACTTTATTTTGTAGCATAGTTTTCAGTATACAATTCATATTTCAGTTTGAAGAATGAATTTGATTTAGTTTGAAGATTGGAACATATTATCAACTAGTTTTTAGTTGCCATGGTAGAGCATGTTGCAGGTTTTGGATTAGACCAATGGATCAAGCTGCTAGTCTACAGTGGTCTTGACACCTCATAGGGTGGATGTCATCCCCATGGGAGCCAATGTTAGGGTCCTATAATTTATAGTGATCAATTGATGACTATCTAGTTATTTAGTTTGGGAATTTGCTAATAAATTTTAGCCTATGAATCACTAGGTGTCATAGCCTAAAGGTTTGTTTTTCTAAGGAACCATTTAGTTCTTGAAGCTCTTTGGTCAACACAAGCATGAATTTTTAAGAGATTATTTGGATACAAATTTTAGGTGAGATCATGTTGCAGGTGATTTCATAGTAAAGTTCTCAGAAGAAGCTTTCCATCAGGATATTTAGTACTTCAAATCAACTTTCGGATCAAAAGATAGAGCAACTTGAAATCTTCTCCTTAAAACCACAAGACAAAGAAAAAAGCCTAAGTGTGAAATTATTTATTTGAATTATTAAAATTAATTCAAAAATAACTTTGCAACCTAATTTCTAAAACATTAGAACCACATTTAATATCATGTGTTAGCCAAAGTCAAAATCAAAAAGTCAAATCACCTTTATGTCCCCACCGCACACTTAAATATTAAATCACCCCAATCTTTCATGCCTCAAGATATGTGCAAAGTTAAATCAAAGGTTATTGATATATTTCGGAGCCCCCAACCCATTTGACATTTAACCAAGGGGGGGTTCCAAAGGATGTTTTCCACTTTACCACTTTTTACAGTTATCACCATTATTCCTATTCATTTAAACTATGGCGAAATACATTTATAAAAGTGGCGGGAAAGTATATAAAGGAAATATTTCATACATTTATGAAATGATTTTTATGAATGGGAGGCTACGAAAAAATGACACTCATGTAAATGAGTTTTAGGGATGGGAGGTTGAGATAAATGAGGCTAAGGTGTAAAATAGATTTATAGGTATAGGTGAAATGAATTTACTAGGGCAAGTGAAATGAATTTACAGGTAAGGATATTTACACGTGGAAGAAAAAGTGGAAGTAAAAATACTTTACTAGCCAAGAAAAACAACACATGGTTTTTAAAAATCTATGGGAAGGAAAAACAACACATAGTTTTGGAAATCCATAGGAAGGCAAAACAACTCATGGCTTTCAAAACAAGATGGTTTATTAAATCATTCAAACAAATATGTTGAAATTTTAATTATGAAATTCATTTACAGGTTTAATCAAAATATTTGGAAAATATTATTCAAAATATATTTGTTTTCCCCAAATATTTTTTTGACAATAATGAAGTATTCACAAGATGATGAAAGGCAAAAAACGATAGAAATAGAACTCAAAGGGACAACTAGTTGATATAGGTGGCAGAGTTAATCAGATTTGAGAGGGAAACTATCAGGTTTTTTGAAGACAACTTCAACCTTTCCATATTCCAAGGCAGAGGATCAACATTTAAAAACCAATTTCCATATTTGAAGGCTGAAGGTTTTCTAGTAGTTCCATATTTCCTAAAGATTTCTAATGATTATTGTTATTTTTAGTTTATTACTTAGATTTTTGTAGAAAATTGTTAGATATTTTTCGTAATCAGTTCCCTTTTGGAATCTGATATTAGTTTAGCAGAAAGTCTATAAATATATTGCAATAAAGCTAAAACAAGGGTTGAAACTTGTAACAAGAAAGCAAACCTTTGATGTAAAGTAGTGTACTGAGCTAAAGCGATCATTTCATTAATACAGAAAGTCGTTTGAGGATTCATATGTCAGGAAAATTGGTGATGTTTTTCCTCTTGTGTAATTTTTATTTCTTTGTTTTTCCTATTTGTATTGTTTAAAGAAAATTAAGGCCTGAACTTGTTTAATTACACTCTGCTCTGGCTTATAAACAATATCTGTGTTTTCAAACTGAGATTAAATATAAAATTCATTCTCAATGATCTATGTTTAAATGAATCTAAATATTTTCCCCCTTTTCATTCCACCAAAGCTCCAAACATCCAATAGCTTTCCACCTCCCCTTGTTACATTTGTTCTACAATTCTTGTATTTGATCACACTAAGACTCATTGAATCCATGCCCAATGGACTGTCGTTGTAGTTTCATCTAAACATTTGAAAAAACCAAACTCTGAATCTAATTACTAGCATAAAATTGCAAAACAACATATCTAAATCCAATAGAGAGATCCCTCTTTGAGTTTAGAAGGGCTAGCTTCTAAGCTTACAAGTGGTTTTATGGTTACTTCTGGATTTCTTTTATAGCCTTAGGAAATTACGGAGTGGTAACACTGACTACGAAGCGAGACTAGTTACAAGGTGAAATGGAGTAGTTAAAAAAACAAATTGAATAAATCAATTCTAAATTCCAGCAGATATGGTCAATCATTGTTGAGTTTGCACCTAATTCTCTATAGGATTTTTCTATGTACCAACTTGCTGAATGTTGTGAGTAAATTGGATTTTCTTATACTGAGTTAGTTTTTACCAACAGGGGGCTATGTGGTGCTATTATTGAGTTGCATCAAGCACTACCGAATCTAATGGAACGATACAAAGAGAAAATTTCTCAAGCGATTGCTCAATCTTCTTCCTTTTATAACACTCTTAAATAGGTTACCAATGATTCACAGGAAGGTTTTCGATAGGTTCAAGGTTTGGAAAACCTACTTTCCAAGAAGAACCAACCCTTATATCATATGTGGAAGGAAATGCAACAACTGTTTGACCAAGATCTGGCCACTTTCAATATTCAACAACAATACAATTTGTTTAGTCAAGCAGAATCACTGGAGAAGTAGATTCATTAGTTCGAATAAGACTCACATACAACTAGAAATTTGTTGCGGGATCTTCAGGCACTAACTCAGTCTCATTTCATGTATCTTGGTAAGCTTAATTATGATGTTGATGTTTAGTGGTAGACCATCCTTGTGTCTTGTCCTGAGTAGCCTACAACTAATAATACAATTGATTTCATCGATAAAGTTGTTGCATTGATCGCAACTTGGAAATCTTCCATGATAGAGTATAATCATTTCAAAGCTCATGTCCTATAGATAGTAGGAGAGTTAGGTCCTTCATTTGAATGCCAAATAGTATAGCAAGGAGGAGAATTATCAACAAAAGTTGCGTAGTCATAAGCAGGTCCAAGTGTGCAACTAGAAGATTGCCTTGAGGGTGAGTCAATGAACTATGGTTGGGGCCTATTGGGTCCTTCATTTTAGGTAAGTTGTGACTAATTGTTTACCGGAAAAATGTTGTAGAGAGGATCAATGAAAGTAGGAAAGTATGTAAACAAACAAAGTAGAAGTCAAGAACAAAAAAAGGGAGCGATAGGAAGAAGTGAGGAGCGCTTATATTGGGACTCGTAGAAGCCACGAAAGAAGGATATGTGTGTTGATTTTGAAAGAATCAAGGTGATAAGGACCAAATAACTGAGATTTTTCAAAGAAGAACAAATGAAGTGAATAGGATCAAGGTGGAAAAAGTGGACCAAATCAAGCGAGCACGATCAAGGAAGGAAATCTGTAAAACACTACATGAAATTAGCTAGAAGGAGAGAGAATTGATATCTATTGATATGTTACTAGAATAAATATTGAAGCTCTGTATTTGTCTTTATATTGTAATTTAGTCTTATTGTGCCTCAATCTAATATGCTTTTGAAAGATCTTTTGAGCTCCCAAATATCTGTAATGTAATGGTCCATGCATATTAATAAAGAATGAGTTGTGGGGATTAATTGTGTATATGCATGTATGGAATGGCTACAGTTTGTGTGCACCTATAACGTTTTATTATAATTCATTGTTGTGTATTATAGTATTCATTTTTGTAAATGTTTCCATCTTAACTATATGATTATCTATGAATATTTCTGCGAATGATGTATAAATACCTATGCTATGAATGATGTATTTGTTAAGTTTCTTCTCGACACTATTCCTCAATCTCGTCCATCTTTACATGTCTTGGCACACCTCAGGTGAGATGTTTCTCCCTCGTGGAGGAATGAAAAGGTCGGCATTGGACTATACTACAATGTAATCATTTTTTGGTAACTAGTGGTCAAACCCTAGGTCTTCCAAGTCTAATTTTGTACCACAACTCTCCCCACCCTACTATCCTTTTATTTCCCTCTTTACCTCTCCCTCCTCCTTATTTTATTTCTATACCCCTGCACTCTCTTACGTTCTTGCTCATTCACTCTCTCTCTCATTCTGTCCCTTTCCCTCTCTCTCCTCCCTCCCTTCTCTCCCTCCCTCCCTCCCTTCTTCTCAATAACCCCCCTAGCTATATCTCTTCCTCCCTCCCCCACTCCCTACCTATAAAATATTATATACATAAAAATGTGCACTAGCTTTTAGGAACATAGATACACTTTAAAAAGCACATGCACACTTTTGAAAATTAGCATTATTAATGGCCACCCACCTCCTCCATTGGCTCCATGGATCTCTATACTCTTGGAAATGTTTCTATGGTTTTTGGGGTCCCAAACTTCTAAGATCATTTTGAGGATCTAAACAATGCCTTTTAGCCATTTGGGGGAAAAAGAGTCGCAATATCATATCTTGGCCCGAGCCAAAAGTTTCAACTCTCAAATATCCATTATTCTGTAGCCTAAATAGAGAATATGAGTAAAAGTTACACCTATAGGAAGTTGATGCACTAACAAAGAAGGTTGGGACTCACAAGCCTTGGCCATTTCATCTTTTAGGCTTAGGTATTTAGACCCTTAGGGATTCTTTATTCATGTTGAAATGTCAATATTTGAACCTTTTGTGATAGCTTTACAGATGAGTGTATTTATGAAAATAACAACAAGAAATGTTAAAAATAACATCAAGAAAGATCCTAATTTAATCTTTCCTTGAATTAAATTGTAATTCTAATTCTCATAGCAACTTGTAACAATTTACTAAGCTAATTTGACTTAGTTGGCTCAGTTAATTTATGTTGGTAGACTATCTAGAGTCATGTAGAGTGGTTCCTAAATTTTAGGGGCCCGGGTTGAGTTCTTTTGAGTTGTAATTATTTAATTCAATTTAACTGAGTTAAATTTAGTTAAACTAGTTCCAACTGATGGAGGAATTAGAGAGAGATCTAGTAGTGGGGTGTAAGGTGCACTGCTAAACTAGTAAACTGAATATTCACTCATAATTAACTCATGCACGTCAAATCATAGAAAGACCCAGTTAAGATTGGAGTTTAGGGACAGTGTACTATCAACTGTAAAATCATCTAAATTAAATAAATGGTGCATGCAATCAAAAGAAGGCCTAAAATAAATCATTCCTTAATTAGAAAACTCACTAATTTTATCCATTCGAATTTCCTTTAAACGGAGGAATGAAGGCACAAGTTTAATCATTGTTTTGGTGAGAACGAGTTGGTGAGACCAAGCAATAGGAAGCACAAGTTTGTGTGTGGAGCTTGTGAGAGAAAGGTGCACTAAGAGAAGCTTGTGCACATGTTGGCATTGAGATGGATAAAGATAGTGCAGAGATTTATCAGGGTTGAGAAAAGCATTTTAATCTTCTCATATTTTCTTATTAATGCAATATACAGATAGCAGGGGGTTTTAGCTATGACTTTCCCCATAATATTATTGTGTTATGTGTGATTGAATTATTTCTCTTTTATGCTTCATGATTTCGTTGACCGTTTATTGTTTCCATTGATGAGTAGAGTGGATTCAAGTCAATTGTTTTAGCATATTATAATCTTCAGTTTGAACCTATAATGAATTTCTACATGGTATTAGAGCTATATTTGTAGAAATTTATACAAGGATTAGAGCTATATTTTTAGAAATCTCTTCATGGTATCAGAGCTATATTTGTAGAAATATCTACATGGTATCGGAGTTGAAATCACTATAGAAGAGGAGAATACGAGTTTGTCTTTTGCATGAAAAATCGAATGTGCAATATCATACTTCAGATCCAGCACGATGTCGTTCTACGAATTGAGACTCAAATATTCCCTTGAGGTCAGTTCAAACTATACTTATTGGAAGGACAAGATGGAGTCAGTTTTGGAAGACAACATGCTCAAGGAATTCACAGAAAAATATATTCCTAAGCAAGTTGATGCTAAGGATTTGGAAGAGTGGAGAAAGTGTGTGGAAAATATGAGAAGGATTATCCTAGAAGGAGTTCAAGATCATATTGTATCGAATCTCCATGGTAAGGGAACTCCATTTGCAATGTGGAAGGCCTTGACAGACCTATTTCAAAAAAGTAGTGAACATAGGAAGATGGTACTGGCGGACAAGCTCAGAAAGATCAAGATGGAGAAGGGTGACACAATCTCGAAGTACTTGACCAAGTTCACCCAATGTTGGGATGAGATTAGAAGGGTCAGTGTTATAGTTGTTGAAGATGATAAGGTGATCCTAGCACTACTAAGACTTCGCAAGAGATGACATAGCTACCAGGACTCAGTTAATGGGAGGGAGAAGCTACTAGAGTGGGATCAGTTGTGGTCTGACTTGGTGCAAGAAGAGATTCAACGAAATTCCAGAGATGGGACCTCATCTAAATAAGTGAAAGAGGACTTTGAATTAGTGAGGAAAGAAAATAAATCCAAGGGAAATAAGTCCCAAGGTGAGGAGGGTGGCAAGAATAATGACTTTTCGAACATCAATTGTTTTCACTGTCATGAGTTCTGGCACTATGCCAGGAAATGCTCACAAAATAAAGAAGAAGTATGGAATAGCAGAAATAGGTGAAGCTCTAGCTTCATAATTAGAACTTGAATTCAATCTCATTGCATGCATGGAAAGCATTGTAATGGGAAGCATGTGGTATCTCAACAGAAGAGCCTTGTTCCATATGACAAGGAATAGAGATCTCTTTAATGACTTGTAGGAGAAAGACCTCAAGCAAAACATAGAGTTTAGAGATGATGGGAGGTATAGTGTGACCATTATCGGTACAATTAATTTTCAAAGGGAGTCTAGCTTCCCTCTCATACTCACAGATGTGATCTATGTTCAAGGACTAAAGGAGTATCTTGTTTCTATCATGGTATTGGAAGAGTGTGGCTACGATGTGATATTTAGCAAAGGAAAGGTTTTCATTAGACACATCACCACAAGACAAGCGAATCAGATTGATGTGTGAGTCAAGAACTTGTATGCACTTGAGGTACAATATGCATGCAAAACCTTGAGGATCAAGGAAAATGTTAGAGACTTGGTGGATGATATGGATCATGAATTACCTCTCAACATGTAACCTCAAATTTAGCCTCAGAAATAGCCTCAGCAAGTTGTGGAGCAACCACAATTGGAGAAGTAGAGAGGAGACAGAGTGGAGACATCCACTCAAGCAAAGACCTTAGTAGGGGGGATTTTGAGCCAAGTGAGTAGAGGGAGCACATGCAACCATACTTCTAAGTGTGAGGTGAGGTGATATGAAACCATAGTCCCAAGAGTGCAGAAATTTGGGCACGGTCCATTGAGGTGGTTTTTGTCTCATGGATCATTACCTTGCTACAGGGGCTCACAATATTCAGTAGCAGGAGGATCAATGTCAGTCAAATATTGAGGAAGTGAAGAGCAGAGCTGATAGTAGAGAAGGAGGCTCAGTAACAGAGTCAGCAACAACACATTTTTCTTAGTAGATAATTACAGACACAGTTGATTCAGTTTATTTTGTTTGCATGCTTTTTGGATTGTAGATGTTGCGGTAGCAACAAAAACAATGACAAAAGTTGCATGCAGAACATTCCAAAGGTACCAGATTGGGATAGAATTGAATTCCTTTCTTTTTGAGAGGGATTGTTGAAAATAGCAACAAGAAATGTTAAAAATAACATCAACAAAGATCCTAATTTATTTTGTCCTTGAATTAAATTAGGAATTAAATTGTAATTATAATTCTCATAGCATATTGTAAGAGTTGACTAAGTTATTGAATTAGTTGGCTTAGTTAATTGGAGTTGGAAGTCTATCTAGATTCATGTGGACTGGTTCCTAAATTTTAGGGGCCCAGGTTGAGTTCTTTCGAGTTGTAATTATTTAATTCAGTTAAAAGTTGAAACTGATGAAGGAATTAGTGGGAGATCTAGTAGTGGGGTGTAAAAAGTACTACCAAACAAGTAAACTGAAGATTCACTCACAATTAACTCATGTATGTTAGATCAGAGAAAGACCGAGTTGAGATTGGGGTTCAGGATCAGTGTACTATTAGTTGTAAAATCATATAAATTAAACAGATGGTGCCTTTAATCAGAAATAGGCCTAAAATAAATTAGTCCTTAATTAGAAAAATCATTACTTTTGGCCATTCAAATTTCCTTTAAAAGGAGGAATGAAGGCACAAATTTAATCATTGTTTTGGTGAGCACGAGTTGGTGAGACCAATCAATAGGAAGCATAAGTTTGTGTTTTGAGATTATGAGAGAAAGGTGTGCTAAGAGAAGCTTATGCATAGGTTGGCAATGAGATAGATAGAGATAGTATAGAGATTTCTCAAGCTTGAGAAAAGAATTGTAATCTTCTCATATTTTCTAATTAATGCAATATACAGATAGCAAGGGTTTTTAGTTGTGACTTTCCCCAGAAAATTGTTGTGTTATGTGTGATTGAATTCTTTCTCTTTTATGATTCGTGATTTCATCGATCATTTATTGTTTCCGCTGATGAGTAGAGTAGATTCAAGTCAATTTATTTAGCATATTACAATCTGCAGTTTGAATCTACAAGGAATTTCTACATGTATCATCTAGCTCTCTTTATTTATAGATATACTATCACCAGTCCAACTAGTTTATGTTTTACAATATTTTTGTATTTTATTTATTAATAGAAGTTGGGTTTTCACAATATAATTATGTTGACTGCTATATTTATCTATGTCTGTGTTTTGTTTCCTTTACTTTTTTTCATTTCATTCCATGCACAATCCAAAATAGGAAATGCATGTATTTCAAATATGACAATGAAAAAATAGGCCAACTTATAGAAAGCATGGAATGTTATTTCCCCCTTGATATGTTGAATGACAAAGTTGTTGAGTTTCACTCACAAAATTATTTCCTATTTGAAAAATATGCTTTTAGCCATGATTTGGTTTATCAACAACACCCATTTTAGCTTGATGTGGGTTGTACCTCTTTATTCATAATGTCAATTGAATAGTGCTTCAACAATTTGATAAACCAGGTGAAATTTCATGGTTGGATAAATTAATGTGCTCCTCTTGATGAATTATTTTTGGTCACTTCTCCATTCCTCTAGAATTTCATTTAATGAGGAATACTATTTTGTATGAGCATGTAAGAAAACATTATCTAGTTGTATTTTAGTGTGATTAAGGTTAAATACCTAAGATATTTCATGATTCTTATAGTTTCCCAATTCTAGCCCAACTTTGCTAACTATGTTGTAGGTCTTTGTCCTATGATGGTCAAGGAGCTACTCTACCATATTTTTATATGATTATTCCCATCTTGGAAGCGAAGAGAAAAATTCCAAAATTTGCATTTCTTGTAGGACTCACCATCCATAAATCACACTCCAAAATGTTTTCCTCTCTAGATTTTCCTTCCAAATTTATGATCATGGCATGCTCTTTTTTCTTCAAATGCTTTGCATTTTGGAGAATATTATCAATTGTAAACTAATTTGGGTAATTTATGCCTTCAAAGGTTGGGGATTTATCTAGGATCAATCATGTATTAGGCTCTATTCTCTCATCCATTGTGGGGGCTTGATAAGGTCCTCTTTAACAAATTTTCCTATCTTAGAGGTATATTTTGTCATGGAATTATCTGTATTTTTACACACTAGGTAAAAATAATTAGGATGAAGACTTGGAGAAATAATTTAGCAGTTGATATGTCGCTAAGGTGTAAGTAAACAAACTTATCAGGGTCTATTTGAAGTAAAAGACAACTTACTAATTCCATGAAATCTTTCCATCGACAACATATATGCTAAAAAATTAGTTCATTTTATTTAAAGTTCTTGAGGAATATTATTTTATTGTTTAGAAATAAAAAATGTTCTAAAGAATATTTTCGTTTTCCCTTTTATTCTAAAATCAAAGTGGAAGCATGGTCTTGACATAAATTCACTATCACGTTGTGGTAATGGAACATGTGATAAGATGAAACACATCATCTGTTAGAATTGAACAAAGGAACTTATCATTAATAATGGAATTTAAACCTTCTAGTATCATAATATGCATGTTCATTACTTGGTAGGGAATATATGTATGGGAAGATGGCGAGCATGCTAGTGATACTTGCCACAATGTCAATGAATTAGTGAAGCATTGTAGTATGCTATTGAAAATTTTTGCTATGAAGTATTAAGTGATCAACTACCATGCTATGAGATGGTCTATGAGCACCACATATCGATGGCTAGGGAGGACTTAGAGAAAGGAACCACTTGGTTCTCTAAGGACTCTAGTAGAGATAGTCCAAGAAGATGAGAGTCTTACAACATGCCATGTAGAATGTATGTCTATTGTGATAGCGAAGAATATGGCTACTTGGTGATGTTAATATAGGAACAATTTTTATCAAATTGACCTAGTCTAACTCTTAATCTACCACTCTATAATGATAAATATGTTAAAGTTTTGTAAGTTATTTGTTGTGTGAAGGATTTCACAATTATAATTGCTTGGTGAACTCTCTTGATGATGAGCATAAAAATGGTACCCATCTTGCCCCATGTTTGGTTGAAATAAGAAGGTATCATGAGCAACACTACTCTCGACAAGGAAGTGCTTCATTGCATGGTACACTATTCTCCCAATGAAGACACGCCAAGATGAAATATAACGAATATCTCCTTCAACAAGCAGTTTCAAATTTAATGAAGGGACATGGGATACATCATATCCCCTCATAGGGAACCCCTTTTTGATTATTTTCTAGTTTCGTTCTCCCTTTCTCCATTTCCAAACCTCAGAGGATATTCCACCTTTCATTATCTTCCATTCCTTTTTGTCCTTCTAAAATGTAATCACCACCATCTCTGCTTATTCCTGGATGGCATCATTTTTCCTTTCCCACCTAATGTTTCTTGTTAGAGAATCTCCATGTCTATATTCCAAAATCTTCAAATATAATAATGAATAGTAAGGGAAAATCCCTTTATCATTTTGTATTTGGTTGCGAGGGAAAATATTTGTTTTATAATCAATATTGACTCTTTTAAGGAATATTTGTAATAGGAATTTCATCAAATGATGCAAATGCTCCACCTGTAACTCACTTAGGTATATAGGGCCTTACCTTGGTAAAATTGTGATATAACATGTATGCTTGTGGAATATTAAATAACACACCTAATTTCACAAGGTGTTTATAAATATCTCCTAAAATCCTTTTTCTTAGCCCCCCATATCAAGACATTTTTCCAATACAACAAGCCCTTATTTTAACTATATACATTTTTTTATGGCTCTCAATACTTATAAATCCCACAATATCCTACACCTACCCTAGATGCCTACAATATGTTTTTATTTTTCACAATTTTAAAACCCTATTTATTAATAAATGTGGTAATATATTGATCAACAAGGTGAAGGCCTTGTGTGTGGGTAATATCTAGTATTGATGTCTATACTTATTGATATTTTACCCTCTAAAAAAGAGGATATACTCATTAATTAATTTATTTCAAATCAAAGTTAATAGTTACTACTTTATCCTATCGAATGATATGTGCATTTGATGCATTGGGAAATGCATACGAATCCATAAAATTGAGTTGGCAAGATTGATTGGTATTTTTTGTGTACTTGATTCTTCAAGATTTCTTCATAATGTGAGGCCTATAGCACTAGTCGATATGTCGAGGAGCACAATGATATCCGTTGCTAATGATGTTTTTTGTAGTTACAATGTATGAGATTGTAGCGGAGAGGCATGTGGCATGCCTAGTTGGATGAGATGGTGAATAAATGAAGAGTTGGAGGGAATGAGAAATGGAATCATCATGCCACATCATAAGTATACGTGTCAAAGGGTTAGGGAGGTGGAAAGTTAAGGTGTTGTGAGAGAAGAGGTCATATTTTGTAGAAATGTTCTAACTACAAGGGCCCACTATACTACACATGAACGACTGACAGGGCATCAGAGTGTTTTCTAATATCAAGAAGAACTATCAAATTTGGAGAACCAAGTTGAATTGAAAGATTTCAATATTAGGAGCCCACTAACCCTACACTTAGAAAACCATTAGGAAGTGAGAGAGTTATGGCATCATGGAATCGATGAAAAGACTTTTGAAAAGAAGAGGCTCGATTGCAAAAGCACGACAATGGAACTCCTTGCTATAGTGACACATGTGACAACAACAATGAGTTGGGAGGAAAAAGGATTGAGATGCACGGGGAAAACACTTATTTGATCAATGCGATGACGAGCTAGCCTTACATATGGATGGCCAATAAGAAATTGGAGCTATAAGGAGAACTTGTTATTATTTTACTAAGCATCTAGATAATGTAATCCCACTATTGATACATGTGGATGATCAATAAGTTAATGGATTCTTAGGTTGGAAGATGATCAATGACTTGCATTCGCATTAAAGCATTGAAAATTGAAATTCATAATGTAAAAAGTAATATTGGAAAAAGATTAAGGAAACAAAACCACAATGAAGAACCAAAAATTGAAACTTAGTCCATGAATTTCAAAAATAAAGTAATACCTAAAAAAATAGAATGATGTGAAAAAATTATGGAATTTATTGAAACTTAACACCACTTTAAAAAATATATAAATAACATATACCAAAATACACTTTCTACATCCTAATATGACTAAGTATATAATATATAGCTCTTTTAAAGTTCGTGTAAAATTAATACAAATTATATATATATAAATAAACAAACTTAATACCAACTTATAGAGAAAGTAGAGAAAGTAATTGCCAGTTACAGAAGATTATAGTGAGAAGATTCAATGAAATGTTTGTATA
>APFE030518077.1:57535-78666 GCA_000404065.3 Pinus taeda | reverse complement strand
AGTCTGATGTTTTTACAGTTTTCAAGTAGTTTAGAGCATTGGTAGAAAACAACACTGGTAGAACTATAAAATGTTTAAGAACTGACAATGGTGGTGAGTTTTCCTCCAAGGAGTTTGAAAGCTATTGCAAGGATGCAGGGATCGAGAGACATAAGACCACGGTTTATACTCCTCAGCAGAATGGAGTTGCTGAACGCATGAACAGGACTCTTCTAGAGAGAGCAAGGTGTATGCTGAGTAATGCCGGGTTGCCGAAGGAGTTGTGGACGGAAGCAGTGGCAATTGCTTGTTATGTGATAAACCGATCTCCATCAACGGCAATAGACTACAAGGTTCTGCAAGAGGTATGGACAGGACACCCTTGTGACTATTCTAAACTCAGAGTGTTTGGTTGTGATGCATATGCTCTACTGCCTAAACATCAGCGAACTAAATTAGATCCGAAATCGAAAAGGTATGTCTTTGTTGGGTATGGTGATGGAACAAAGGGATTTAGATTGTGGGATCCTACTACCCGCAAAATCATCATCAACAGAGATGTAAGGTTTAATGAATCCTCTCTTGTACAGTTAGATGTAGATAGAAGATTAAAACAGGATGATGTATCTGATTTCCAGCATATTCAGTTTGACAGCATTTCTAATGATTTCATGATGACCATAGTTCAGATACTAGTCATGAACAGGTTTCAGAATCAGAACATGAACAGGGTTCAGGTTTAGATCATGAACAGGTCTCAGATACTGATCGGCAAGAAGTTCCTACAGAGGGTAGTCGGCCAATCGAGGAAGCACCAGAAACATCCTTAAGGAGGTCGACAAAAATCAAACGGCTATTGAGAAGGTATGATGATTATGTCACTTCTGTTGCATTTACTGCTAATGACAATGAACCTCTGTGCTATCAGGAAGCAATAGAAGATTAGAAAAGTGACAAGTGGAAAGCAGCCATGAAGGACAAAATGATGGCCTTGAGTAAGAACGACACATGGTATCTGGTTGAGCTTCCAAAAGGCAGGAAAACTGTGGGGTGTAAATGGGTCTTCAAGCTGAAACGAGGTGTGAATGATACGGAAGACAGGTACAAAGCGCGACTCGTTGCAAAAGGGTTTTCTCAGAAAGCCAGTATTGGCTTATAATATGATATTAGTATTACAAACAATTCTTACTATTTATTAATATTTATACATTTATATTAAACAATGACACATAGCAGAGATGTGGGCTTTGAGATTTGAGATTGATGTTTGCAGTACTGCAAGTTGGATCTGAGTGTATCGCTGGAATTGCAAGTATTCTCTAAAATTCCCCCTCTCGAATATTTAAAAACGTACAATCCATAATGATAGTCCAAACGCTTACGTCCACGCCATTAACCTAATCTTATCTGTAATTCAGATAACCTCAAATGAAGGAAGGGAACAGAAGGTGCAAGTGCTGACGTTGGCACCATTTACCTGAACTTACCTCCGGATAATGGAAAAGACAATATCCAAGCATGAACGTTGTACTATTTAGTTGAATTTTGAGATAAAAATAAGAACTCATTTGACCTTAGTTAGATTTTGGAAAGAAAAAAAAAGTTTATTAAATGATATTTTCTCCACTATCAAATTCCAAAACATTTTTAAAATCTACGATCAATATTTAAAGAAAAATACTAACCCACATGAAAAAAATTCCCAGAAAACTGAACCCTCACCATTGACCAGAAGGATAAACCGGGTGAATGGGACAGACTGAAGTGTTTGGACTATCTATGCGGATGTTATATTTTTAAATATTCTAAAAGAAAATTTGACTTTGCTACATACCCTCCTTGGCTGTACGAAATCCACTTTGCTGTTATAATCTATGAATATTCAAACAAATCTTGTTATTAAAAAGAATTGTAACTCACGGCTCACACTCCATAAACTGAACATGATCATTGGGAAAACTAAAAGTCGAAACTATCTGCTTTTGCAATTGCCTAAATTATGGCCTTGTCAGGTTTTACTCTTTTCTATAAATAAATGAAACAAATCAGATTTCAGATCGGCTCACTGCAATGCATTTTTTTCCCAAACGTCCATCCTAGTCTACTTTTCTTCTTGTTCAATCTTCATCAACCATGGCCCCTGGTCCTGGCTCTGACAGGTTCTCCAAGCTTTCAGATGACTTACTGTGTTTGATACTGACAAGACTCCCCATTAAAGAGGCTGTCAGAAGCTCCGTTCTCTCCAAGAGATGGAGATACCTCTACAGCCAAATACCCCAACTCACCATCTCGCCCTATTCCGTCATGGGTTCTGTCAGCCCCACTCCCCTCTCCATTGCCACAGTCGAGATTATAATCTCTAACTTTCTGCTTTCGCATTCCTCTGACCTCCAAGGCCTTTATCTGTTTCCGGGCTCTTTGCAGCCTTGGTTCCCTAATGGTTGGAAGTTTACCTGCCAAAGCGTATGGAAATGGGTGGAGTGCGCAGCAAGAAAGAATGTCCAACGCCTCGCCTTATGTCATTCCTATAGGGAAAGGGTAATCCTGTTACCTGCCCTTTTCTCCTGCACAAATCTTAGAACTCTCAGGCTTTGTAATTACATTGTCTCCAATATCCCACAGAATTTTTGCGGATTTAATCATCTTATTGCTTGCGATCTCTTTAATATGGAATTCAGCAACGACTCCTTTACCCGCTTTATTTCTCATTGCCCACTTCTTGAAAAGCTTCAAATATCAAAGTGCTCTGGTCTGCAGAACCTTATTATTTCCGCTCCCAACATTACTGTTATTCGCATTTGTAATCGGTTTGGGAATTTTAATGCGCCAGTGGAGCTTTTAACTATCAGATGTCCGAAGCTTAGATGTCTTGAGGTATTAATCTCAAAGGATTTCCCCATGAAGGATTTGAGAGTGAATGGCCTGTTGTTTCAGGAACTTTCTTTCGCAGTTCAGCGCCTCGACATGCAGTTTGGAAGTGATATGGTTGGATTGTCATTGCTTTCAACTGGAGGGAGAGAACACAATTTATCAGCGGAGAGATTTCTTGAGATAATTGGGAACTTCAAATCACTGAAGATGCTTTCCGTGACATGGTTCGCATCTCGACATTTTGTGGCTAGGCGAACATTTGAAAGGCAAAATTTGTTGCAGAATCCTCTTCTCAATATGCTGCAAACTCTTCCTCATCTTCAGCGTCTAGCCTTAAGTGGCTTAAATAACTTTATTTTGGTAACGTATTTTTTTTTCAAAGGATATATATATGTTTGCTACAAAATAACCAATTTCTTCCTGGAAAACAGCTGTGGGATTAGTAACTGGTTTTTTCTTTGGTATTCAATGCAGGAGTTAGGTATCGATCCCATTCCACCATGTCTAAACTCTGTACCTGTCAATATTCGGTTCATATGTGTATCGATAAGCGGATTCAATGATAAAGAAACTACTGTATTGGGCTGGTTGCTGGAGAATTCCCCTCTTCTTGAAACCATGGAAATCCAAATACCGCCATTTAAATTTAGGAACCAAGAAAGGTGCATACTGTTTTTAGCAAAAGTGTTGGATTTGAGAAGAGCTTCCCCTCGAGCTAGAGTACGTGTTACAGAAATAAAAGAAGAGCATTTCATTCCGTTTGAACAGGTGGAGTTACACTAATAAATGTGCCCAGTGATAAAAACAGGTCCTTCTAGTTAGCTCATGACTTTGCCATGGCGGTTTTAGCTCATGCCAACGCAGCTTGAAGCCTTGGAATTTGGGAATCAGAAGGCCCATAAAGTATATGTACATTCCACATCGATGAATTAGTTATGTTTTTGAGATGTACTTAGTAAATAGTTGTTTTCTGAAATGAATATTTTCTAATTAAAGTGAGGAATATGATATAGAAGTGGATGTTTTAGTTTTGCTTTTGAGAAATATTTAGGCCGATAGGACTTATTATGCTCAACTTCTTCCTTATTATGCTCAACTTCTTCGTCAATATTTTTATCTTGACATTTTCAACTGTTGATTTGAATTGTGATTGTTTTTTCTAAATATCGATTAAATTACCTTTTTCACCTCCCAATTTTGTTGTGCACTCTATATCATGCCAAAATATTTTTACTATTTTTTCCCTTTCTTTATGTAACTGGAAATTTCTTTACTGCTTTTGCCATTCTTTTATGTCACTCTTAGCCGAGTGAAAAGGACCGCAAATGTGAGAACTAGTGCAAACATCCCATTTCTAAAACGCCATGAAGGTTGGAACTGAGCAAGATTTGGATCTTCCCCGTGAGGAATACGGAATTCATCCACAGCACCCTGTAGCAGGTAGTTTAATGCACTGCATCAGTTATCTTCCAAAGTTAGTCTTGATCTTTCTTTACTGTATTCTAATATTGAAGGGTTGGAATGTTTCAGCTAATCTATAGTTCACGTTTCTGATCTTATTAAATATATTCTCCCAAGCCACTGTAGAAACATATTATCAGGACTTTTTTCTCAGTTTTCTCAATCTGTGAGCCTTGGATTTAGAATTGACAGCAATTATATTTCCAAGTTACTGAATTATTCACACATGAAAATAGAAGTATGTTATTAAAGATTTATAACCGTTGTATGTATGCTAGACTCTGAACTGTGTTATTCTTAAAATTGATAGGAATAGAACATTCTGTAATCTGCAATATCCATAGAGCCTTACAGTTATTGCCTATGAAGAGCATCGCAATCAGCATACCAAAAAGTTCACCAGCTATGCGGGTAAATCTGTTAATAATTGAGCATGCACCCAAGATTGCAAACAAGATCAACAAGAATGATGTCCAGACACATACCCTGCACACCAAAGAGAGGAGAAGTTATCTAGTAAAAAATACATATAATACATAGGAACTGACAGTTGACCCTTGAAAAGCTTGGCAAGATAAATTTATACCCATCAAACATGATTCATCGTCTTGTTTGACATAACAAAGGTCTACAGGGAAATCTAGATTCTATACCATGTTGCCCAAGCCAAAAACAATTTTGGGCCCAAATCTGCTCTGCCTTTAGCAAAATTATACATGAATGTATACATTATTACAGTTGGCTCAGCCACTCCAAGAATTAGCAACGGTTGACCTCCAAAAATTGAATGTACGATTCCACATATGGTAGAGGAAGCCAAGGTCTGAGCTCCAGTCAGGATGCCACCTGCAAGAATCAAATTCAGATATTAAATTTCAGGTTGCTGAATTTTATTTAGTCTCGCGCTTAATTAATTAAATTGGTCCAAACATTTCTTAAACAAAATTGTCCCGAAAGGTTTGTAATTATGTGAAGGGCCAACAATCTCAAACTCGCTGCAATTCCTACCTGTACTCCTGTGCAGTTGCTCTCCAAATGATATCACGGGAAAGGTTGATGGAAAGAATATGTAAGTTGTGGGAGCAAGGATTCTGAATGTGACAAAAAAAACCACCAGTTAGTGAGTGCAAACAAATTTGTCTATCGATATAGATATTTTGGAATCAGTGATCTATTCTCAAGTTTGTTAAGTGTTGTGACCAAAAAATTGAAATGTCCTCTCTTCATTTTTAAACCCATGTAGCTGTTACATTGTAAGCTTCAAAGAGTTTAGGAGGCAGACCAAAACAATTGTCCAAGTAATATTAACTTTCAAATTCCAATTCCAGAAAAAAGAGTTTTTCTAGCATAAGAGGCCAACAAAACAATCACATATGGCAATTCAAGTATTTCAATGTTTAGTATCCTCTTCAAATCAAGATATAAGCACAAAATGGAGACAATAAATTGTAGGGTGTGTCATGTAGGCACTTGTATCCTGCAGTGAAGCCACCAGTCTAGTCTTGCTTGTGACACAGTAATCTTCCTTTCAAATCATTCTTGATACCTCGAAATGGGACAAAAGTTTCCTCCATTTCAAGAAGTAACAAGTAGAAGATGGATATAAATTCTTTTCTTCAGCGATTGAAATACGGAAAAAGGGTTTAAGAAAGTAACACAGAACCTAAAAACACCTATATGGAAGTCAAGCAACTGAGATGACAACTACATTGCTATAAGGAATTTTTTTGGACAACAGTTCACCGTATTTGTTAAAGCCTCAATAACTACAGGGAAAAAATGACCAATATTAGCAGCATCAAAAAGCCTCTTATATCAGATACAGGACAAAACTTGGATCTCCATCTAGACATCAAAATTGAAAACTCAAAATATTTCAACAAAACTGTATAATTACAGACTGAATTGTATTCCTTGTACAAAGGGAACTCTTTGTATTATTTTGTTCCACAAAAGTATATCCTCCTCTTTATATTGTTTCTGAAGCTAAAAGATCATAAACATGACTAACCAAGTTAACCGCTGAAACATGTTCTATACAGAAAATAATAAGCTTATCCAGAGAAATTCTGGGGTCAAATTTACACTTGGGAACAAAACTGACTAAAGATGAAGGGGAGCAAATGTGTCTTGAGCCATAGTGTGATTCAGCCATAAAACTGTATGTGAATTTTCTAGAATTACTTGGATTCCATAGTTGAAGACATACAAGAAGAATTTGACTCTCTATATTGGACATCTGCTGTCTCAGACTGCAACTAACAAGAAGCCATCATGTCAAATTGTCTAAGATTGCAACTAACGAGAAGCCATCATGTCAAATACCATAGGCATAGATGCAGAGAAATTAAGGAGCAAAGATGTAGGCTTCAATTTTGATGGAGATAAGATTCAGACTAAAGATTTCTGTCCAAAATCCATTTTCCTTAACAACTCCATCAAAAGTACTAGATATGAAGTCCATCTAGATTGGAAAGCTGTGGGTTTTACATGCTGATTTTTCTAAGAAAATGCAAAAGTCAACGTTTCACAGCTACTGAATTCTGAGGCATAACAGGGGAAGTTAAGGAGCCAGTTTATATGTCTCCATGACAATCTTTTCACATGTACCCAACAGAGAACATGATAATTTAAGGCGCAAAGAACTTACTCTGCCCCATGGAGAAACGGAGGATGGATTCCTTATATCTTACTTGTTCTTATCAAGGCAGAGAAAAGAATATATGGGTTATAGAGTAGAGGGCGCATAAAGTACCTAGCCCTGTTATGCAAAAACTCTGATAATTTAAGGCGCAAAGAACTTACTCTGCCCCATGGAGAAACGGAGGATGGATTCCATATATCTTACTTGTTCTTATCAAGGCAGAGAAAAGAATATATGGGTTATAGAGTAGAGGGCGCATAAAGTACCTAGCCCTGTTATGCAAAAACTCTGATCAGATTGCCACTGGGGAAATCTTAGGCTGATCCTACTTCTGGAACTGGGTTGTCCAATTTTGTTCTGCCGCAGGACAACGTTGCAGCTTTTGAAGTCAACATTCTTCTTTATGTGTGCGAGCATGAAGCCTCCCAGGCGAAAGGCGGCCGAAGAATGCCAGAAAAAGGGTCACTATCATCTCCTTAACTGGTCATCGTCTTTATTTTCTTGATTTTTCAGATGGCAATGATTGGTTTGCGCAGTCAAGACTGTGGAACACTGGCGTTTATATTTGCTACTTCTTTGCTTTTGAATGGGGATAATGCTCTGGCATTGCAGGCTGGGTTTTGTTTTTTGTGGTTCTGTTATGGCTTATGAATGGATGTGTTTATGGATTGAAATTTGAGGAAAATATGGGTTTACTATAGCATATGAATGGGATGCATTCAAGCATTGAAATTTCAGAAGTTGGGTTTATTGTGCATATGAAATGGCATGTGTTCATGCTTTTGAAATTTTACTCAGAGAAAAGAAAAGATGGATTTGATATTGCTTATGAATGAGATGTATTCTTCGTATATGCTTGGCCATCTACAGAGGTTTCTTGATTTTGGGTAATTAACTTAACCTCTTAATTTTGGGTAATTAACTTACTCTAAAATGAAATAAGACATTCAATGTGTTCCTAAAAAGTAATTGCACAATGGTCCAGTCCAAGAAAACAAGGTTTTCCACAAACCAATTAACTCTTCTAGAAAATTTCAACAATTCCAATTTAATAATTCCATCGGCCTCTCTCTGTACCTTTTGGGACAATTGCTAGTTAATAAACAAGGGTTATTTAGTAGTTAGTATTTATCACTTAGTTTAAATATAGCTTAATTAAACTAATAAATAATAAAGATAAAGATTTCATTACAAAAATAAGACAACTAATAAAATATTGTATTGTTAAATGTCATCTCCAAAAATTAAGAAATATGATTAACTAATATTGTTTATATTAATATATATATACCATTTAATATATGTGTGTGTGCATGTGCATGTGTGTGTTATTAAAATATATATTTTAATAGTCAAGTCTCACTAGCACAACCGGTTGAGGATGAGCTTCGTTAGCAAGGCGACCCAAGATCAAATCTCACGGAGGTTGTTGCGCTTGTGCTAGGGGGAAGAGACATGCTAAAATCCAATCAGCTTAGGGGGAGGTGAATTTTGATGGCTTAAATGCCGCTAGGTCGTGGTTAAACACAGAGCACTTGACAAATATAACACACACACACATATCATTTTAAAGTGAAAATACAAACACAAAACTATAATTTATGAAACTACAAACTAACACACGGTCAAAGAAAAACTTTATGTGTAATACCATGCCTACCACAGGTATAAAAATTGTTTTTTGAAATAAATATTTTCATATTAGAGTTAGGAATATGTTATATAAGGTTGAAAAATTAAATTAGTGTGATTTAGTTATGTTTTTGAGATATGTTTAAATTGTTTTGTTAAATATATTAGGAAGGGATGATTTCGTAGGAGTTGAGACTCCTCGAAGATTGGGGAGCCTATTCCTTGAGCCTTATCACTAGGGGCTGAAAATGTCCCCATATCAGATTTGAAACAAGGTGGATGGGATATCATCTTATTGTACTAACTACTAAGTCATCCCACGAGGAAACAAATGAACGCCTACTTGAAAAATATAGAAAGAGTAGCTTGAGTGTTTATGCTTGGCTATTGGGAGTGACAATAGGGTTCATTACGCTGGAAAATAGGAATATCAATTTTTTATTTTTATTTTGTTAAATATTGGTTAATGTTTACAAAACCAATAGATTTATCTAAATTTATTTATCACATAAAATTTTGAAAAATGTTTTTACTTTATAAAAAAGATTAAAATTCGTTAATTAACACAAAACAATTCCAATCAATATTGAAACCTACCAGCATTAAATGAATTGAAATCAAATAATAAAAATGTCTTTGTAATGTGTTAAAAACCATGCAACAATATTACAAATAAAAATGGCATTGTGTAAACATGCTATGTTTTGAATTTGGCATTGTGTAAACATGCTATGTTTTGAAGTTCTTGGTCGAAATTCGTTTTTTTTTTAGGCCAAATCTTATTTTTTGTTGTTTAAAATGGGTTTTTGACTACACGTATGGATTTAACATCCTAAAAACCCCTAAGAGAACGCAGATTGTGGCGATGTTACAACGCAAACTTGTGGTTCCAATAAATCCTTGCCGAATTCTAGACAAATTCAACCAAAAAACATGTTCGAAAACCCTTCAAACGTAGAACTGATACACTACGAATATAAAAAGATGATATCTAAACATGCTATATTTTAGAGTTTTTGGCCAAAATTTGATGAAATTTGTTTTGGCCAATTCTTAATTCTTGTTATTTAAAATGGGGTTTTTACTACACATATGGATTCAACGCCATGAAAAATCACTAGGGCACTCAAATTGTGGAAATTTTATAACTCAAACTTGTGATTCCAAGAAATCCCTTGCAGATTTTGGACAAATTAGATCGAAAAATATGTTGGAAAACCCTCCTGTTACACTGAAATTTGTCACCATGACTATCTGCAGTTTATATAGCCCCATCAATAGCCATATTGTCCTCCTTGCCAAGCCCCATACCTTTGCTCTTCATGTCAAAACTTCAAAAAAGAGAGAAAGTCACTTAAAAACATGTTTATCTCTGGGTACGCAGGTTCTCTCTACCTTGCCTGCGTGTACGCACTCCAAATACACTGTACTGCGTACTTGTACGCTCTGTAAGCCAAAGGTTGGGTGCGTACCCCTGTAAAGGTCAAAAGGCGCGAGTTTCATCTTTTAAAAGTTACTTGTGGTCACTTCTAGAGCCTTCTAGAAGAGTGTTTGACGTGTATTGAGCGCCTCCAGATGGTTCATGCATCCCTATGATAGAGGAACTTATCCCATCAAGAGGGAAGCTACCCCATCCAAAAGAGGGAGTATCCCATTGATGTTGGAACTGAATAACTTCCTCTAGAACACTATAAATACAGGCATTGGGCCAAAGGAGGGGAGGTTGAAAGCTGAACATTCCAAAGGGTAAATGCTGCTGGAATTAGGACTTCCATTGTTGACTTGTGAGGAGAGATCACTATCCTTCCTTGTTGCCATATTGGGAGTGGTTGAGCTTGTCAAAGTAGAGGAAATCTCTTGTTGGACCCTGGGAGGAGCTTGCACAACACCAAGGCTCAGGTTGTAATGGTTCCTTTTTTGTTTCCTTAATACAATAAGTCCATTCTTCTCAATGATTTGTTGTTAATGAATTATTTCATGTACTCCTTGGTCTATGTGATGAATATGCTTTGTTTTATGATGAATATTCAGGGGTTATGTAATCGTTTGCTTTGTTAGTGTATGCAGGTCTTAAAGTGAAGGAGGAGCTCATCTGGATCAGCAAGGCTGGACTGCTACAACAAGCGTTGGACCTAAGGTAAGATCGGAAAACACTTGATCTCTCATAGAATAATGTGTGTTTAGAGAAGGATTGCTCTTGTTTGGTTTGTTTGTCACTAGAGAGTCTTAGACTCCTAGGGAGGTTAGGTTTGTCCGCAAAAATAACTCTTTCCGCATGACACCCCTAACTGTTCTCTTTCTGGGTCAAAGAGTGGAGTTCATCACCATAGGAGGACCAAAGCTTATTCAATGTGCCAAACCGCTTAAAGGACCCAGTTGGTGTGTTCTACCCTAGAAAATCATAAATGTGCCAAACTGCTTAAAGGACCCAGTTGGTGTGTTCTACCCTAGAAAATCAGAGTGCAAACCATCCTTTCACGAGGGTCTAGACCACCGGGGGGTCCGGCAAGGTGGTCACTCCAAACCTCTGAGACCCACTATTTTAGCCTAGCTGAGCTATAATGGCATCCTCGAACCCTTCCAACAAGAACCTGCTCTATCGATTCCATGGCCTCACTCCACTAGAAATCCTCACCCAGCCTTATGAAAACCTCCAAATATTTTGAACTAAGGATCCTCTACTTCTTTAATTTACGGGGACCTTCATCAGGGGGGTGTTCAAAGGGGGGTCACAAGTATGGTTTTCCTCAGGAGCAGGGTTGCCTGGGGTAGGGTTTGGGGGAAAGCCCTGGAAATGGGGGGGACCTCAGTAGAATTCTTGGAAAGGGGTAATGAAGAGACCGAAGCAGGAAGACCAATGGCGAGGGTAGTGGGATCATTGTTGGAAGTTGCAGAGAGCATGCAGGATCCAACAAAGGAGGGGAGGCCTTCTGTAGAAAGACCCAAACTTGGATCCAGGGATTGGTCTAAGAAATTGAGGGTAGAGGGAGACAAAGACTGGGCTGAGAGGTCAAGGATGGAAGGATTGGCCTCAAAGAAAGTCGTTGTCGAGCATGAGGGCCCTGAGATCAAGGGGAGTGAGACTACTGTGTCGGTGATTTCATTGCCAAAGTGGAAGCTGCTTACCGGAATAACCTTCAGAGAAGTCCACATGGAGGTTCCCTTGAGAGGGTCTTCTGAGTAATCAACAATATCCTCCATAGCCACCTCTAAAATCCTGCACCAGCTACCTTTAGAAACCCTAGGTTGAATGTCACTGTAGAGACCATTTGGAGGCTTAAGATAATACTGTAACAATAAAAAGTAAAATACCACCGAGTGGAAAAACGACCTAATGAGTAACAGATCGGCGTATGGGAGGCCAGAGGGATCAGCAGTAGGGTCAGGCTGCCTCAAGGGAGGCACAGGCCGTGGAGAAACCGTCGAACCCTAACCCCATTCCTTTTGTCACTTTCGAGAATGCTTCAAATTACATTAGACCATTATTTCTTATATTTATTATATTGTTTTAGTGAAAAAATACCTGCTTACAGTGAATTGGTAGAACATAAGGCTCCTTATCCTGTGGTAGGTATTTTGATTAATCTATAAAAAACAATCCACTATGGATATCATGTCTTTGTGTCCTGTTAAATGCTTCATACCATTTACATTTAAAAATACTACATTTGAAAGAGTGGTAATCTACCTCAATAATTTCTTGTATTTTTCCAACGTATCGAAGATTCCCTTCAATAACATTTTTATCTTTTGAACTTGCTCGACTTGATTGCTTGAAATCAACCATGACCCCACAATTGAAGGATCGTCTTTTTGCATCTACTCTTTCTACACGATAATGATGACTATATGCCCACATTGCAAGATACTTCCTCACCTGTGACAAGTCATTTACTTGAGTGACAATAAATATGATATTGCATAGTTAAATAGTTAACAATGTGATTAATGTATTCAAGCAACATTTTGTAATAATTCAAATTTTACCTTTTATTCACATCCTCTGCACATGTTGATCTCATCTTCTATTATGTTTTCATCTATTCCTTCGTCATCTATTTGGTTTTCAATTTGTTTAGAAACCCATTCTATTGTGCATTCTTTTCTCCATTGATTGGAAATATCAGTGGGAAGTGGGGTATTCCTTGGGTTTGATATCTTAAATTGTTTCCTTGCTTCTAACACTTCTTTCCTTTTTATATCATACATATCAATCCATTTATTCATGAATTCCATTTGGTAGAGGACAAACTTGTTGAGCACAACACTTTCATCAACACCTATTAAAAATCAACATGTATAATTCAAACTTAAAATATTATTCTTTCAATTCGAGAAGCCCAAAATGATTTAGTAAATGATTCTAAAATAACTATAATAATGAATATTTTACATATCAATTACTTCTTGAACACCATTAGTTTGAGGCTTTTCTCCATCTATAATATCAGATGCACATTATTGATCCCAAAATTGTGCACCATCTTCAAAATCTTTACCAAGGAATTTACATAGGAAGAAAAATGCTTCATTTAGTACATACCCTTCAGCCATGCAACCCTCTGGATGTGCCTTTTGTCGCACATATCTTTCTAGGGTTTCATGTATCTCTCAAAGAAAAACATCCATCTCGTTGAAACAATACCTGCCATTTCAATGTCATCAACTAGATGTATAAGTAAATGGACCTATAGGTCCATGAAACTTGTAGGGAGCTCCTTTTCAAATACACATACAATTTCTATGATTTCTTTCTTCCATCTTCACACTTGAAACTCATGGATCTCTTTACAGGTCACCCACCTAATTTGATATTGTCATTAAGTTAGTATGAATTTTTAGTGACATTTAGAATGAGATATAATATATCATTGTATCATATAGAGGAACATTCCATACCACATAAAACCTTGTAAATATCAAGCGACCACATACCTCGTAAAGGCTAACAATCGACATATGGCATTCCTCAAGTCAGTTGTAAGGCATGAATCCCCTCTTATTGGTAGTGGCAGGATATACTATCAAACCAAATTATTATAGTTCATTAGTATTGATTTATCATAATATATCAAAATAATATTTAGTAAGTAAATGATAAGAATAACAATTAATTGATGTTAATACCTTCATAACATTGTGATAATCATGTGATATCTCCCTCTACTATAAAAGCTTTATTCAATAATGACCCATATCAAGTGGGTGTTCTTATTGAATGAATCACATTTTTTAGTTGATCTAACTCTTTCCTTTTTAGTATCCATGGAGCTTTTGCATATGATTCATTTTCCTTACTTGGTCACAAATGTCTTTTATCAAATTTGGTACGTGAAAGAGTAATATCCCTCCTTGATGATAAAGTGTATTTATCTTTGCTAACATGCATAGGATCTAATAAATGAGATATTAATAGATCCTTTGGTACATGAAAGAGTAGGCCATGTCCATATGCAGGTATTTGTATTGGTTTATCAAAATTATTAAACTCCTCATTTGTTCTGATTCCATTGCCAACCTAAAATAATTGATACATGCATTATTTTTTCCAAGGTTAGAGATTAGACTATATAATGTACTTATATTGTCCATTAATTTATAGTTGAACTTATTTATAACACCCACAAAATATAACAATTGTATCAAAGTATTCATTCCATGTATTATCATCATGACTAACCTCTTGTTCACTGCCACCAATTTCTATTATATTTGCAGACTCAATTGCCATATCTTCTTCCACCACTTTCTCATGCAATGTGATTTAACACTATGGGGTCCACCCTTGTGTACATATTTTGGTTGTTTTACAGTAAAGGGTTCAACTTTGTATTTGTTGCAAACACATTTTCCACCTAAAATAATCAATGACATGCATTATTTTTTTCAAGTTTGAATAATAAACTATATAAATTACTAGGTTTAGGAAAACAAGGATCAGAAACTAAATTTCTTATTCCATTATTTTAACCATTCTAATTTTCATTTTAGCTATTTGCATTTTCAGTTATGAAATTCTCCACCATTTTTGTGACACTCTTATGATAATGATTGAACCCGAGTTGAAGTCTTAACTTTTCATGCAGATCTACACTTATGATTATTAGAGTCATATCTATTGAAATTTGGATACTAGTTTTTAACATAGATATCAAGTTTCTTATCTAGTTTCAATGTACATTAGGAACATAACGGTACTAGACTTTCATGAAATTGTTTGAATCCTATGGAGATTTTGATATTTACCAAAAATTAGATGTTGAACATATTATACTACCTTGTCATACATGTGAAGCATATTTAATATATGTTAGATGATCTAAATTACACCTTTTCATTATATTAATACACAAATGATATTTTTTTCTTATTGGAAAAAAAAACACTATGGCATTTCCAACCTAAGTCAATAATGACTAAAATAATTATTGCATAAATCAATAAATCCTAAAATGATGCCTAAGTTATTTATTCCTCCCAAAGAGACAGGAGTCGAGTATAAATGGTACAACTATGGGCACTACTATGTAAACAACACATGTTCAAACCTTTATAGGGTAGAGCCTCTATGCAAACTGTGCATGAGGGAAGGTGTTTGATATCTTACAGTTGGTTTCCCTTCATCACCAAAGTGGATTAGATTATGAGTGGATTGGAAAAGCAACCCTTATTTGTTCCTTTCATTTTTTTAGGAAATCTCAAGTTCAACTAGTGCTAGTAGATGGTTTCAAATATGTTTGCTAGGGATTTTCAACAAGGTCACTAGATCCCAATGTAACATAGATACTTCATATTTGTTGAAAAGTAAAACCCCCACATAGCACCGAATAGATTATTAATGACTACCTAGAGAACTTAGACTAAATTAATTGTGGAAGTAAAAACTACAACCAAATTAATCATGAAAGTAAAAACTACAATTGAAAAAAAAACACACACTTTGTAATATACTAGAATTCATCCTCGCCCAATCCAAAGTTGATGAATAATATGTTAAATTTTTAATGAAACTCATGAAAAATAATAAGCATGTTATCGATATAAGAGTGCATGAACTTGATTAATGTATATTCATTAATTGGAGATGATGAATATCCAAAGTTGATGAATAATATGTTAAATCTTTGATGAAACTCATGAAATATAATAAGCATGTTTATCCATATAGGAGTGCATGAAATTGCTTAATGTGTAGTTGTTAATTGGAGATGATGAAAAAGGGCGAAAGGAGGGGACTTGGGAGGATAACCAAAAATAGAAAAAGACACGGTGGGAATGAAAAAGGGCCAACAATACCAGATTATCTGTAGATTGAAGCTATCAGTGGCAGGAGAGAAGGAAAGTGCATGGGTCGGGTAGGCAGTGGGACAAATCTGTGTGGCTTAGAAAGAAGAAACACAGAGGTTAGTTGATCCATCTGAACTTACCCTCACCAACTTTGACATTGTCCGCGCTCTGTATACACATTATGTGAACAACTGATGGAACCCCCTAAACTTTTTGTGCATAGAGTTCCTTTTCAGTATTGTTACTAAATGGATTATTATAAGCCCTAACTTTCTATTGCTAGGTAGCATTATTTTACCCTAGGGCAGAGGAATTGCAGACATTCTGTTAGCTATCCACTTCTAGTAGAAGCAATTTGTGATTATATGAGACAGTTTTTGTATCCTTTAACATTGGAAAATACCTTGGACCCTTTTTCCTCCCATTAGACATAGTTATTGGTTGGCTCTTTAGGGTTCTTAACTGAACTGAGATTGGAGGATCCAAAAATTTATCCCAAGACTTTATCCAAGAAAAGATAAGGATGGTTGCAAGGAGATCCAACATGGAGAAGCTTAGCTTCATTAATGAGTATCCAACTATTTTTTCAAGTCAACCTACTCGCAAGTAGATCCAACATTGGGCATGCCCAAACTAATTTAGCAAGTCGAGTGTTTACCGTTTCCAATCTTGGAAAATAAATGGGTGAAGAGGAGCCCTATAAAACTGTACAACCAATTAAGCTGGAGGTTAATTTCCTCTAAGTGCAAAAAATTCAAATCTCCTAATTGCTCAAAAGGAGATGAAAGGATTTGCAATTTCCAAACTAGTGATAAAGATGCCTCAATAAATGAATGATGCCTTTAAGAAAAGGAACAAGAACAACTTGTGGAAATAAGCAAATGGATTTGGAATTGCAATAGAGCAAGATAAAAACTATAAGAAAATGGAATGCTCAAAATAAATTAAAATAGTTCACAAGACTCATATAAGTATTTTGCATGTGAAGTTTAGAGCATATGAAGTAAAATGCATGAAATGAAAGCAAAAAAGATAATGAAAATGAAAGCAAAAAAGATAATGAAAATGAAAGTAATTAGTGTTCATTTAATCTACTTAGTGTTAAGTGACAAAAACAAACCGCTCAATCAATCACATGGAGACCTTCCGCGAATGAGGAAGAGTTGGATGCCAAGGGGAAAAGGTTACCAAGCTCCAAAGAACAAGTGCCTATGTATTGTATTTGTTACCTCTTATGAAATGAGGGATGGAAAGGAAGTTGTTTTTGGAGGAAGTTTACAAATGATCCCTCAAAAGGGAGAGATACCTCCTTCCAATAGTTAGAAGTGATTAAAAAATAACACTAGATGTTAATTGGAAATAGTTACAAAATTTGGTTTGATCTTTCACTCAATGATAAGATCAAAACCCAACAAAACTTAGAACTCCCTTAATGGATGAGAAGAGAAGTTTGAATGGGCTACAAAATAGGGAATCCATGAAGAACCCTTGGAATGTAGAACCACTCTGGAAGGTACAATGAAAGGGTTTAATAGTTAAAGAGTTTGATTGTCCTTGTTGTCCAAATCCACAAATGTTCTTTCCCTTTCAAAAGCTGCCCCAAAATCATCTCAAAATGAAGTTTTAGGTCTTCTAGTGCAAATACCATATATCAATCCAAAAATGGGAAAATTTGGCCACTCAAATGCAACGAAAATGAACTTTCTTAGGTAGAGTAAATCTTCCAGGAAGCAATTTCCTTGGTGCCCAATATCAGTCCAAAAGAGGAGAGACAAATCAGCTTTAGCAGACACTTGATATCTACAAAAAAGGTTAGAAAAGGCCAATGTGAAAGAGGCCAAGCTAGCCACTTCTAGCAGAAGAAATTTGTGATTATCTGAGACAGTTATTGTATCCTTTAACATTGGAAAATACGTTGGAACCTTTTGCCTCCCATTAGACATAGTTATCAATTGGTTCTGTAGGGTTCTTAACTGAACTGAGGGTGGAGGATCCAAACATTTATCCAAGAAAAGATAAGGATGGTTGCAAGGAGATCCAACATGGAGAAGCTTAGCTTCATTAATGAGTATCCAACTAATTTTTCAAGTCAACCCACTCGCAAGTAGATCCAACATTGAGCATGCCCAAACTAATTTAGCAAGTCGAGTGTTTACCGTCTCCAAGCTTGGAAAATAAATGGGTGAAGAGGAGCCCTATAAAATTATACAACCAGTTAAGCTAGAGGTCAATTTCCTCTAAGTGCAAAAAAATTCAAATCTACTAATTGCTCAAAAGGAGATGAAAGGATTTGCAATTGCCAAACTAGTGATAAAGATGCCTCAATAAATAAATAATGCCTTTAAGAAAAGGAACAAGAGCAACTTATGCAAATAAGAAAATGGATTTGGAATTGCAATAGAGCAAGATAAAAACTATAAGAAAATGGAATGCTCAAAATAAATTAAAATAGTTCACAAGACTCATCTAAGTATTTTGCATGTGAAGTTTAGAGCATATGAAGTACAATGCATGAAATGAAAGCAAAAAAGAGAATGGAAATGAAAGTAATTAGTGTTCATTTAATCTACTTAGTGTTAAGTGACAAAACAAAGCCACTCAATCAATCACATGGAGACCTTCCGCAAATGAGGAAGAGTTGGATGCCAAGGGGAAAAGGTCACCAAGCTCCCAAGAACAAGTGCCTCTATATTATATTGGTTCCCTCTTATGAAATGAGGGATAGAAAGGAAGTTATTTTTGGAGGAAGTTTACAAATGATCCCTTAAAAGGGAGAGATACCTCCTTCCAATAGTTAGAAGTGATTAAAAAATCAAACTAGATGTTAATTGGAAATAGTTACAAAATTTGGTTTGATCTTTCACTCAATGATAAGCTCAAAACCCAACAAAAATTAGAACTCCCTTTATGGATGAGAAGAGAAGTCTAAATGAGTTACAAAATAGGGAATCCATGAGGAATCCTTGGAATGTAGAACCACTCTGGAAGGTACAATGAAAGGGTTTAATAGTTAAAGAGTTTGCTTGTCCTTGTTGTCCAAATCCACAAATGTTCTTTCCCTTTCAAAATCTACCCCAAAATCATCTCAAAATCAATGTTTGGGTCTTCTAGTACAGCTGCCAGATATCAATCCAAAAAAGGGCAAATCTGGCCACTCAAATGCAATGAAAATCAGCGTTCTTAGGTAGAGGAAATCTTCCAAGAAGCAAGTTCCTTGCTGCCCAATATCAGTCGAAAAGAGGAGAGACAAATCAGCTTTAGGAGACACTTGATACCTGAAAAAAAGGTTACCAAAAGCCAATGTGAAAGAAGCCAATCTTACTTGGGCATCCACTAGATTAGTGATGAAACTCAATTAGAAAAAATTAACAAATTAAATATATTAAAACTTGAATAAAACTCTACCCTATGGCAGCCAAGAAATGTTGGGTTAAAGCAAATCTTCTTGGCTGATTTGTGGCCTTTAGGTCAGCCACCAAATAGCCTTCAAATAGCTTAAATTTTCAATGAATCCATAAATAAGGTAACCAAGAGAAAAAAATTAGAATTTTGAGGGAAGAATTTTTTAGATTCAATGTCCTCCTTTTGGATGTCTTTGGCTACCCCTAATGATGGGAAGATCATGACTTCATTAGCTCTTGAAGCTTGGTTTATATGACCAACAATTTCCCCAAACCTTCAATCTTTCAAAAGTAACATGTGCCTCACTTAAGATACTTGCATCTAACAATTAATAAACTCAGGGAATAGATTTGCAAAAGAGAAAAAAAATAACTTGTGTTATTCACAAACACACAATGAAATTTATTCAAATTTTCACAACTATTAGAGGATAGTCAAATACTTTTCTACCTCTTCCTTGGTAATACTGCCCCTATTTGGACTTTATCGATCAAAAGAAATGCAACAAAACCAATTCAAAAAAACACAAATATACCTTGCATCAAGAAAAGATCATCAACATCATGCCAAGATAAAACCTTCAAAGACTTTTCTTTTTTATCATGTGCAATAATAAAATCACAGCATATACCCAAGCATTAGCTTCCCAACTATGAGAGAATGAGAGCTCTGTGGGTTTATTTATGCATGTTTGGGAGAAAACCCCAATGAAGAAGTGATCCAACAAGTGGCATAGCGGTGGAAATCCTAATGAGGGTTGAATTCTCCATGTGGCACAAGGGCTTCCCAAGTGTGAAGTCAAACTGTTGTAGCATCTCCTCTACTAGCAGCGTATTCTTCTTGAGATATCTGCATTGGTGTAGATGCTATCCACATATGAGATGAATGTAGAGAATGGGAGACAAACTCCCTCAAAACCTGTGCTTAACTGTTGTGAATAATCCTCCAATAAATGACATATGTACAGGCATGTGGGTGGAGGATCTTGGCTGGCCTGCGTGGGTTGTAATAGATGGGCACTAGCTATGTGTTAACACATGGCTGGATGGGTGTGGGATGTAATAGACGACCGCAAGCTATGTGTTAACACATGGCTGGATGGGTGTGGGTTGTAATACATGGGCACTATCTATGTGTTAACACATGGCTGGATGGGCGTGGGTTGTAATAGATGGCCGCTAGCTATGTGTTAACACATGGCTGGATGGAGGGAGTTAACTCCCATTTTTACTCCCCTTTGACTGCTAGCACTCAACTTGATGGACTCGACCCTCTTTATAACTGAATATGGACCAAATTGGGTGGGATTTGGTCACCCCAAACTGTTGTAACAAGCGCAAATTCGCCCCTCCACTTGGCACTGAGAATTGGCCCTCTTATGTGGTTGTCCAAGTCACAGTATATACCCAAGCATTAGCTTCCCAACCATGAGAGAATGAGAGCTCTATGGGTTTATTTATGCATATTTGGGAGAAAATCCCAATGAAGAAGTGATCCAACAAGTGGAATAGCGGTGGAAATCCTAATGAGGGTTGAATTCTCCATGTGGCACAAGGGCTTCCCAAGTGTGAAGTCAATTTGTTGTAGCATCTCCTCTGCCAACAGTGTATTTTTCTTGAGATATGTGCATTGGTGTAGATGCTAGCCACATGTGAGATGAGTGTAGAGAATGGGAGACAAACTCCCTCAAAACATGTGCTTAACTGTTGTGAATAATCCTCCAATAAATGACATATGTATAGGCCTGTGCATGGAGGATCTTGGTTGACCTATGTGGGCTGTAATAGATGGTTGCTAGCTATGGTTAACACATAGTTGGATGGGCATGGGTTGTAATAGATGGCCGCTAGCTATG
>APFE030518077.1:0-33473 GCA_000404065.3 Pinus taeda | reverse complement strand
TCTAGCTGGGAACTGGAGGAAGGAGGATGCTACTTCAAGTGAGGTAGTAGCTGCTATTGTTTATTGGCAACTGGTGGGTTCACTTATGTATCTGGTGAACACATGACCTGACTTATGGTTTGCGGTGAACCAGCTAAGTCAAGCTATGGTTCAGCCTACCAAGCTGTTTTGGAAGGCAGAGAAGCATGTGCTGAGATACCTCTGAGGCACATCTCAGTTTGGATTGTGGTACAGATGGACAGAGGGAGTGAAGCTTCAAGGCTTCATAGATGTGAATTGGGCAGGGATTCCATTAGACCGGAAGAGCACTTCTGGAGGAATCTTCAACCTTGGTTCAGCTACAGTTTCCTGGTACAACAGGAAACTGGGATCAATTTCACTTAGCTCAGTAGATGTTGAATACATGGCTGCTAGTTAGGTTTCATGTGAGGCCATTTGGATGTGGAAGATTCTAGTGGGATTGTTTGGTCAGAGGATGGATCCAACCGTGATCTACTACGATAATCGTATTTGTATTAAACCCTCTAAGAATTCAGTTTTTCATGACAGGTCCAAGCACACTGATATCTGGTATCACCATATTTGAGACCATGTGGTCAAGAGGATCATGTTGTTGCTATGTGTTTAAACCGAGGAATAGGATGCAAATATTTTGACTAAGGAATTGTCAAAATGTAAGTTCGAGTTCCACAGAGACAGGATTGGGGTTACTGATAATCCCTTTCTTGTTGAGAGGGAGCGTTGAAAATAGCAACAAGAAATGCAATATAGAGTGCTAATTTAAGTACTCAATAAATAAGCATTGGGAAACCTTCCCTATTTAGTTTAGTACCTGAACTAAAATTAGAGAAGAGAAAACTGGAATTTGATCTTAGCACTGTTTTAAATAATTAATTAATCACCATTGAGTTAATAGTTGTAGAAATCAAAACATGAAAGTCAATGTGGGGACATGCAACATTTCCCTCTCCATTAATTGAGGAATTTCACAGTTAAAGAGATAAAGGATGAGTTGTAATATTGAGTTGTAATTAGTTGGCTCAATTAACTGATTCAAGTCCAGTTAGATTAATTCAAATAGTTTGTTGAATTAATTGTGAGTTTAGTTAGTTAATGCATGCATGCATGTAACTGCTGCACTTCAGATAACTGAATACTCTCTCATAAATAATTCATGCATGTCAGTTCAGACAAAGACCCAGTTGAGATTAGATGGAGGGGCAGTGTACTATGAGTTGCAGGAATATTCCATTGTGAATATCTCTTGCATGTAGAAGGAATTCTTTCCTTGAGGATTGCGCAGTTACTTCTTCAGTTTTTGTGAGTGTGATGAGGCCAATTCACACATGTGGCATCACTGGACCCCAAGAAACATTGCGAAAGGAAATAAGAGGCTTGGAGGGCTGAGGGAAGGCATATCTAGTGTGTACTCAGTTTGTGAGCTGTATTGTTTGATTGTAGAGAGAGCAGGATAGCTTGAGAGCTGATTCTTTTTGTAACTTGAACATATTTCCACTTTTATGATAATACAGAGTTTGGGTTTTAGGTTGAGGCTTTCCCCGGGTTATTTCTTCTTTGTTATGTGTGATTGATTTCTCATTCTCAGTTATATGTGTTCTCATTGATCTTTCTCATATTCGATTAAGCTTTCGCAAAGTTTGTTGTAGAAGTAGATCTTGTATTTTGCTTTAGTATATTGCATAATCTGTTGACCTACACTGGGAATTTCTACACCCCTGTTTTTATAATTCGATTTGCTAAGGAATTCTATAAAATTATTTAAAATTCGATTATGGATGGATAAGCGTGAGGCACATAAAAATTTGAAATTGAAGCTTTATGACAAACCTCTTTTTAACTTATATGGACCCCACATCATGGCATGATGACCAAAAACACAATGATCGTGAACCCTATTTTGAGAAACTTTGAAAACCCTAGTTAATTTTGTCCAATGACTAAAATAAATTTTTTTCCTAAGTGTTATCATGGATAATATTGGCTTCAATGGGATGTTGTGCCCCTATGGTGTAGCAAAGAACCAACAGACTAGTTGCCTTATTGAAAACTTGAAAATTGATGATATCCTCTCCAGGTTCTTATGGCCTTCACTTCGAGCTCAAACATGTTTTGGGATTGATGATAGTTGTTGTAGACTTCTTTTCTTTTTCCTTCAAGGTAATCAACTAATTGATCCTATGTTGAATTGTATTTGGTTCTTCTTTCAATCCTTGTAACAATTTCATTACTCGAACTCCAAGGGATTTTGGAAACACAACTTCGGTCCCGTAGACTACATGCCTATTCATTAGGTTGTTCCCAACCTCTTGTAATATTCTTCAGTTATGATTCGACCCTTGACATGCTTTTGAAGAAAAAATATTGTATTAACTGAAACTTGCAACTACAATCTTCAAACTAAATGCTAAAAGAGATTCTTGTCGAACAAGCTTATTTATGTACATACTAATCCTACTCTAACATATGAAAATCCAATTGCTTAATTAGCAATATGAAAGCTCCAGTATAGCCATTCAAAGAGTTGATCCAACACTTGGTCTCCTTGAATGTGATTGAACAAAATCAGTAGTGGATCATCTATTGGCAACTTGGAATGAAAATTGGATCCACAACTTGAACTTGTAAATGAAAGAAAATTCACCTTTACTAATGGTTGGAATAGACTTACCAAAGGATCTTGATAATCATGAAAATTCACCTCTTCTTGATGAGTAAAATCATGAGGGATGAATTCATTCATAATTGATGGCTTCTTTTGTCCTATGTCTTCAATTCTAAGAACATCATCAAATAAAAAGGCAACAATAGATTTTTCTTCCCTTCCATGTAAATCAACAAAAACATCCATACATTCTTAAACATCTTCAAACATGACATCCATTTTGTGTTCATCAAAAGTAATCTTGTGCTTATCAAACAATTCTAATTTGACCTTTGGTAATTTTTCTTGAGGACTGTCATCTTGACTCTGAACACTAACAACTCCTATACAAACAACTTTATGCATATCATCCATGTCATTTTGATTATCCTCAAATAGAATAGGTAAAACCTGTATATTCAACTCTTCTTGTAACTCGCTTTTACCTAAAAGTGATCTTTCATGCACTTTAACCGGGAAAACATCATTATGATTTTCAACGGAAAAAACTTCTTGTCTAGTTAGACAACTTTCATCACATGTTACCTCACAGTTCAGAATTTTCATGCATGTATTTTCAATAGCCTGATCTTGAGGAGTTTCTTCTTAACATAAAATCTTAGAAAAGGAATGGGCTAAAAAACAATTTGAAAGATTTGGCTCATACCTTTGATGCATATAGATTGGCAAGACTGTAAATCCTCATGGATTTCATGTACTATGACTTAACTGTAAAATTTCTTATCCATTTCATCTTCAGCTAAAGAAGAGACATCTTCTTGATGGAAAACTTCATGATGATCATGACAACTAACAGGAGAATAAAATTCATAAAGTGCCTCTAACATCTCCTCATCATCCATACATTCTACATCATCATCAATACTTTCAAGATATTGAATGAAACCTTTCCAGAAATTACAACAGTCTTGAAACAGTGGTGATGAAGGATGAGACTTCCCATATTGTCCAAAAAAAAATCTATGGAAATCTTTAAGAGAACACAAGCTTCCTGATGGAAACCCTTCATACCATAAGCTAGCTTTGTCTTCTAGGGTAACAATAAACATCTTCATGAGAAGATCCTCAGGAAACTCAACCCTCAGTCTACATATATGTAAATGGAATTTAACCAAATGCATACTAGCATAATCTTTCTTTTCATATTTGAACATGGGAAGATGAGTTGACCAATCAACACAAGGCATAGGATTTGGAAAACCATATATGTGAGACCGATCCATAGGATCATACCTGGCATTTCTTCTTGCAGTAGAACTCATCTTTGAACTTCTTCAAGCTACTGATCTTCAAGTAGTGGAGTCACCAAGAAGCTTTGGTCTTCTATATCTTTTGAGATTGGAGTCGCTAGGGTAATATCACAACCTTCAGAAAACTTAGTTTTCCTGTTACCCTTAGGAATCAGAATGAAGAGACTCAAAGAAAATCTAAAAAAAGGAGCTTTTCAGCTCCCGGAAAATGCACCAAAATGTTATCATTGGACTAGAAAGGGTTGGGTTGTGTCAACCTTCAACCCAACATAACTATTTCAAACCAACCTTTGACTGGAAGTTAGCCCTTCCAATCTGAGAGGGCTCTCTTAATATAGTTAAAACATTTGACTATGATAAGCTCAAAAATTTAGATGGCTAACTCTGGTTTCTTTTTTTTTATGTGGTCTTACAGGTGAAGGAGAATGTGATGGTTGCCACCATTGGGCATGGAATCATATAAAGGAATATCATTGACAAACAACAATGCTTAATGGAAATTAAGGCATATATGGCTTTAAAACTAATATCAAATAAACATTTACAGTCATACACAACAAATGAAGGAAGTTGGAGCACTTGTCGTGAATTCCAAGTAATCTGGTTGCCATGAATGCTGATAGAAACATTGAAACATAAAGAACATGATGAGAAAACATAAAGACAAACACATGAGTCTTAGGTAGTAAAACAAAGTTGCTGCAACATATGTGTTGACCGAGAAAAAATGTTTTTATAAAGAGTGGCCTCCTTCACATTGCGGATCCACTTTAGTAAAAATAAAAAACCTACAAACATATAGACCAACCTATCCATCTTATCATTAATTACAAAATCTTCCACTTGGGGCTAGAATCAATCATTCTAGATTCCTATTTGACACCTATTGAGAAACTTTAGGGATTTTCTATTTTACACAAATTTCAATACAAATAAGACTCTTCTATCTTAATAAGCTCAACAAAATTATGTTGGCAGACCTTCTCGAATCCAACCAAATGCTAAATGTGATGCTGATGTGTCTCATGCCATGTGGATGTGCTGACCTAGTTGACATTGTTGAGATGGACCTCCACCAAGTCGAATTTTAAAATTTATGCAACAACTCTAGCTAGGAAAATTTTGGTAAAATAGGTCTCAAATATAAGTGTGTATTCCCCAAACCCTGATATATGTGTAAAAACTTAGAGACATTTTTGTAGATGAGCCCGTTCTGAACAAAAACTTCCTTTAGATTTCCAAAATTCCTTACCATTTGGTCAAAAAGTAAGCTTGAAGTTGACTACTAAAACAGTCATTTCCAAAAATTTCGTAGCAAAAAAAATTGTTGCAAATTCAAAAAACACCTCTCTGCTACCTCTCTACAAGTTATGCAAATTCTGAGGTCTTCCTTGATGTTTGTAAGCTAAATACATGCCTTTAGAACCTCCTTTGCTAAGTTTTAGACCTGCCTTAACCTTCATGAAAACCTACAACAATTTTGTAGCAAAAAAACTAGTTTTACTATGGGGAGTTGCTACTAAACTATTATGGACTTTTGTAGCAAATCCCTTGTTTTTATAACTAGATTTGCTACAGAATTCTGTAAAAGTATTTAAAAGCCAGTTATGGATGGATAAGCATGAGGCACATAAAAATTTGAAAGTGAAGCTTTATGAGAAACCCCTTTTTAACTTATATGGACCCCACATCATGACATGATGACCAAAAACACAATGATCATGAACCCTATTTTGAGAAACTTTGAAAACTCTAGCTAATTTTGACCAATGACTAAAAGAAATTGTTTTTTTGAGTGTTATCATGGATAACACTTAATTTGTCTTTCATAAATATTTGGCCCATGTGATGTTTTAACTTCCTCGTTGCTCTGCCATTTTAACAAAAATTTTAGCTTCTTCCTCACTTCATCACAAGAAGTACTCATTTCCACTAATTCGTCTATTAAAGTATTACCAAATTTGCATTGAATCTCCATGAGACTGAGCTCTTCAAATAATAATTCCCACTGCTTCTTGAGTTGATTGTTAAGTTCAAGAGCCTCATGCTTGAACTTGTCCAATTGAAATGAGCTAACTTGTACCAATTTTACTTGCCTCCGAGATTCATTACGAAGATTTTCCTTTTGCATTAATCTCATCTACATGTTGAATTTTTAATGTAGCTAACTAATTTTGTAGCTCTTTAATGGTATTATATTTTTAGTTTATTTTTTTCTGCCAATGAACCTTCAACTGTTCTTTTTATTTTTTCAAAGGCTTGCTACATTGTAGTAATTCTCTCATCTTTTTCCTTGACTTGACTTTGTACTTCAAAGACTTTCTCAGTTGTGGTAGAAGCATAGTCACCTGTAAATTGACTCAATTTGCCTAGCTCACAGTAGAATCAACAAAGGATCCTTTCCAAAAAACTTCAACATGTGTGACCTGAGAAAATTTTCCAGTAACTAGGGCCTAAGAGTCCTCAATTTTCCGCTTTTTCCATCATCTTCTCACAACTTCTTTGTGTTCTAGACTATAGAAAATGTCCAAAGGAGGAATTTCTTCATTGTTAAGGAAAACTTTGGAAGTGGGATTAACTAGAATCACTTCCAGATTTGTAGAAGCTTTCTCAGTTTTCTCTTTACCCATAGGAGTGATAGTAATAGGGTCATTCTGAGTTGTAGTCTTTTGAGAGACTATTTCAACTGTTAAATCTACAAATTCATATTTTTCTGTGTTTTTCTTATCCCTTAAAGTCTGATCAAATTCATCCCATAATTTCTCCATTTCAAGCAATGTAGAAATTGTACTTTTAGGTTCTGTTGATCTTGATGTTCCTGCTTTTTGATGTTTTACTAAAACCTCTTTTTATGTGGATATTGATGCGTCCTGCTGAGTAGATATAATTGGATTACTGACCTTTATAGGCTTCTGTTTAGGAAGCACTAGTGCATCCATTGGTAATGTTTCTAATCTAACAGCTCTGAAAGCATAGAATTGTTCACGTTCTTTAACTGATAATTCTTTCGTCACCTTTTGTAGAATTAATTTTGGAGAAGAGGCCTGGACAAAGATATCATCAAAGTTGTTCTCCTCATGGATATATCCCCTTATATAATTGGCTAGGGCAACTACTTGCTTTACTTCTTTATTATGGCCATATACCCAGAAAGGCATAATAGCCAATTTGAGCTCTTTTATGGTTAGTATCTCTAATTCTGCATGTTGATAATTAGTCAGGGAAAATATACCAAATGATAATGGAAATTGAGGCCATACCCTTTTATTACTATCTTTTAGAGCTTTAGTTATTCCATGGCCAATCAGTTGATATTCCACTTCCCTACAAAGCAACTTATCTAGAATATAAAGAGGCAAAAAATGTGGTGCAACATTACTCCCACAAACTCGAATATAAGTAAACAATTCTTCCCCAAATCAAGTTCAAAATTTTCTCAGATTATCCATAGTCTCTTGAGACATTCTCAGTGGCTTATTCTCATATACCAACTCATAAATATGAATCATTACTTTGTGGAAAGGTTGGTAAAACCATGCAAATAGTTAGTTTCCCATAGGGCATTATGATAGATATGAATGGTTAAAGGGTTAGAAACAATCCATTTCATCCCATTGAGGGAAAATCCAAAGAAAAAATAGAAAATCCATGATATATGCATACATGTTGTTAGCACAGTTCTAGGCTAAGTCATGAGTAAGTTTTGAAATTTTTATTTTTAAGGATTAAATTTGTAAATTTCAAAAAAAATTAAAACACTATTGGAATTTCCGGTAGCGCCCGGTTTTCTTCTTCAGATAGTCTCCCTTGTTCTTCAGACAGCCTTATCATTCCTTTTTTTTTCTTTTTCTTTCTTTTCCGATGCTACCAAAATTTCTGGTAGTGTCTACCGTTTTTTAAAATAAAGCTGAAAATGCAACCATTTTTGATTGTCCACATGTCATAATGGCGGAATATCTAATCCAAATCATGAGATTTCATGATTGGATAGGTCACAAACATCAAGTCAAGTCAAGTGGTGGTGGTTAATCGTTTTGGTTGATCGTGTTTGCTAGGTGTCAGTGACAGCCATAGCCAGTTGTTTCCTGCCCCACCCATCTTAAATAACTCGTGTTTCCAAAATTTTAAGCATGTCTGCAGTGTCACTCTCAGCCATTTGTTTGAATTTTGACGGTCGTTCTTTCTGTTCCGGTAATATGCTATCGGAATTTCCGGCCAGTTCGAATTAAAGCAGGAAAATCACTAGATTTGCAAAAGATCTCATACAACCACCTGTAGCAGATTAGTTGGACTCTCCAAAGCAACTCGACTTCATCATTAATATTAGCTTTTGTCTATAAAGACATGAAATCTCATGTAATCATGAAGGATTATACGCATAGGAGATTGAACCAAAACTTCATTTCAAATATTCAAAAAAGGAGGAAATTTCACCATTTCAAATTTATGAAGTGTAGTTAAGGAGACAGTGATTGAGGAGGTTAACAACACATCCCAGATTTTCAAGTAGCCTAATTCAAGCTAATTGCATTAGTTGTTGGGTAAGCTTCCACAATTTGACACGTATTCTTCATTACAAGCAAGCAAATGTTCATGGTACCAAAGTCTAGGAAAGGTGGAAAGCTTAAGAGAATCGAACCCCAAGGAGTTGAGCTAGTTGATGCTAATCCAAATGTTAGAAGGTTTTTTATTCAAGTAGGTTGGAATCCACTCTGCACCAGGTTAGGAGGCTCACATCAAGGTATAGCTCGAGAGTTTTCTCAAACTTTCAATGGACAGGAAGCTACTATCTTTGGTTTCAGGTTGCAGGTTTCAAAACAGTCAATTGCAAAGGCTTTTAACCTTCCCCAGGAAGGAGAAAAGTGGTTTAAGGACATCTCATTACAGGAGGAGATCTAAATGCTTTAATCAGAGATGAATACAGATATCCTAACTGGGCGAAACGAATTCCCAGCAATTATCTTAAGAAGGAATGGGAAGAAACAGTCAAACTGGTTAAGATTTTTCTCACTTGTGAGAGAAGGTATACAATAGTTTTTCTTTACCATATGAGGTTTCTTTTTCATTTTGTAGGTATGAGGACTCTTAATTTTCCTTATTTCATATTGAAGAGCCTAACCAAAATGGAAACAAGGATTCAAACACATCAGTGAGCATCGGAATACAACATGAATCATCAGGAAATTATCAAAGGTCTAGTTGAACAAGAACTGAAAAAGAGAAACCAAACTTAGGACCATTTCTTGTTTTATAGGGTAGGCCAACCTACACCAAAACCCCAAGAAATTGCTAAATCTTCTTCAACGCAGGTTCAGACAAAAATGACATCAACTGCATCAGTTGAAGGAAGCTCCAAAAGAAAGACCTTTTCCTAAGGTTTACACAAGAACTCGAAGAAGAAAACTTGTAGCTAAAGAGAAATCTAAAGCATAGGTGTTTCCTGAAATCCCGGGAAACTATGAATAGGAACAAGAAAACCAGCCTCTTGATTCCGATGAGGAAATATTGAAGGAAGCAGGGTATACAAGAACTAGTAAAAACAAGAAAGAAGAGCTAAAACTAGTTGCTGGAACTAGGAGGAGACATACTAGGAAAATAACAAATACAGATTGAAATCAAGGGCCCTAAATAATCCTAGTTTACTGACTAAAGTAACAGTTATAGAAGAACAACCTACAGAGTTGTAGACTGAGGATCCTTCAATTGCATAAATCAGAAGATACTTGAAGAAGAAAAGAGGTAAAGCTCCCATGGACTAGCCATCAGAGACTTCCAAAAGAAGAAAGATCCAAAAAAAAGCAAAAAAAAAAGAGACCATCATCAAAGGAGAAACAACCAAAATCACAAGGTCTAAATCTGCTAGAAATAAAACAAACTTGGATAAGCAGAGGCTGCATCTCACATGGAATGAAAGGGTGTTTCGAAGCATTTATGTTAAAATTTTGAAGTGGAAAATTTATCCTGCCGAAAATGTCAGAAGTGTTTCCAGTTTTTTCGCTATTACAGGTATTACCGAAATTTCCGGTAGCACCTCTCTCAATAGAAATATACAGCTATTAGCAAAAAACCTCTGGGCCAGTTTTGGAAAGACAACAACCCATAACAATATGGATAAGAAATATGATGGATATGAGACAGTTATGAGGTTGTTGAAGGTTGTATTTAATGAAGCCATATGGTCATTCAATAGTCAAGACCATAAAGAAAAAATTTAGCAACAAAAGGGGAAGCCAGTCAATTTTTCCAGCAGTAAAGTGTCATTCTTCCTCTTCTTCTCATCTACACCTATACTTTCTATTGAAATTCAATAGGAGATGTTTTTAATATCTGAAAGACACCCATGTAATAAGGAAATAATTGAACCACCAATTTAGGAGAGTTGGAGTTGGTGCCTCTCTCCCTATATATATCTTTTGTAAATATCATTTCAAGGTTGGATTTTGGTTCACCTGAAGACTTAGCTTAATAAAATAGTTTTTTCTGCACTTCATGCTGGAGGATTTTGTGATTCAAGTTATATCTAATGTGTGGTTGGTCTATTTCCTTGTTTCAATTTTATAAATTATAAATTTGCAGTAGCCAAGTATAGTATGAGTGAAAATCATTAAGAGGATCTAATGATGACTTATCTACTATCCAATTTTCTGTAAATTATGATATATGTTTCAAGTAGAACTTGTTAGTGAAGGTTTCACAAAGGATTTGTGGGATACTTTATACATGTTCTTACTTTCTAGTTGTTGTTTTCCTTGTTAAGCCTATTTTAATCTTTTAAATGATAAAATACAATAGCTAGTATAGTATGAGTGAGAAATCATTAAGAGGATCTAATGATGACTTACCTACTATCCAGTTTTCTGTAAATCATAATATCAGTTCAAGTAGAAATTTTGGTGAAGGTTTCACAAAGGATTTGTGAAATACTTTATACATTTTCTTACTTTCTAGCTATTATTTTCCTTGCCAAGAAATAGAGTTTGTCACAAGGTTTTTTATGTAGTTGAAGTGACTGTCTTAAGATACTCAATTTTCTTAGGATATTTATCAGCTACCTATTCTCTTTCCTCTGCTCCCCTATATTACTCACTTAACCACGCAATTTATGCTTGCCATAACTTGCCAAATGCATGAAAGTTAAAGAGGAACATAATAATTTCAAAAATCCTTCAGAAGCCATCCCACCACTCAAAAAACCCTTTTAAATTTGAATGAAATCATGATGTGTAAGGCTTACTCCTTTTGCAGTATAGGAGTAACTCCTTGCGCTAACACATGTAAAAACGAGGGATTTTGTTTTCAAAAACAATGTTGGATGTGTGGAAATCAAGGATATGTTTGGCTAAATTATCAAACAAAATAGTAGCCCAATCGAAAATAACACCCTTTGAGGCATAATGAATGTGAATCCAATCATCTGGGAATTTTGGGACATTTGGAAATGCATATAGTCTACATAACATAGCAGTGATTTGACCAAAAGGGGTTGCCAGAGAAGCAGTTGTGTACTTACCATCAGCCTCGATTTATGTTCGTTAGGATTTTGTCTCCAATATTTCATTAAGGTTGTCGATACTTCATGTTTTTTAGTAAACTCCTCTACATATTTTCCGTTAAAATGATAATGCGGCTTTGGAAGCTTGTACATAGCTTGGAGGTCTTCAACTGCAAACGAACTAATGAATGTGCCCTTCTTAGTAAAAAAATTCATTTGGTAACTATAACATATTCAACCACCTATCTTATTATGTCAGTATATGGCATAAGCCTTGGCCTAGCAGTAATTCTATGCAAAAGTGAATTCGTCTCATCATGTGTAGTGGGTTTGGAAGTAGAAGTTTCATCCACTATTGTTGGTGTCTTTAGCGTGACTTGCAAGCCTTCCTCCTCAAAAAACTGATATATGTAATCCCATGATGAATTTTTGAAGTCCACAGTGCAAACTGTGTTAGAGAACAAACCTACCTCTGGTGATTTCTCATCTATTTTTTCTCTTTATGGATGAACCAACTTGGGTGTAAGAGCCTTCTTCTTTTTTTTAGCCTTCTTAATTTCTTCTGTGGTATTTCTGCTCAAATTCATCACTAGCAGTTCTTAGGAAGAATTGAATGTGTTCTCACAGAGATAATGAATAATATCTGAAAATTAGGAAAACCATAGTTAAAGTAAAGATGATTTTTGGTTATTCATACACTAGTTAGGTCATTTATTTACCAATTTAATTGTTTGGATAAGCGAATCATGAGGTCACATTAAGTAGCCATGTCATATCCTAGATCCCAGGTCCAAAAACCTCTTTAAAAATTCAATTATCATAAGATCTCTAGGGTTGCCAGCCTTTGGTTTCATTTAAAAAAGCATTAAAGCTTTAAACACTTATGTGTATATGTGGGACAACTCCAAAAGGATGACATGGATCCCAGATCCCATATGTTATAAAATTTAGAATTATAAATTACCTCAGGGGCTTCCAAGTTTCTGTGTTAAACTGGGAGCCAAGAAGAATAGCTTGCAAGATGATGTTTAAATGGGCTGACGAGTGTTGGGCGCAATTTTTCGATAATCCCTGATCCTGGATCCCAAATCCTGTAATTATTTTAAATATCAATTCATCTGGAGTTATGAGATCTCGGGATTCCTGGATTTCTTTTAAAACTAAGTATTTTCAAAGTTTTTTTAAAGGGTTTATTTGATTGAAAAGGGTGGTTGGTATAGTCCTTTATCCCTTTTATTCACCAAATGATCAATCAATTAAAAAAATTATAAACAAGCTTATTTGGAAGAGAAAATAAATAACTTAGAGAAAATTTTAAAGGGACCCTACTTTTTATTAAAAATAAAAAACTAAGGGGGGGTTGTTGTATGCTACAACATATGGACATTGAAATATTTACTTATGGTTCACAGTACAATAGTTTTTGTTAATTATATATTTTTGTTTTAAATATCACATGTATACTCAACGTAGAATGAATTACACATCATGTAATATAAAAAAAAATAAAAAAATTCTTGTCATTTCCATATTAAATAGTGAAGAAATTACATTTATTTCTCGCACTAAAAACTATTTTTTTCCCACTCGTGTCCATAATAAGTAGAAGTAGTGGAGAAATTAAGGTACACATTGACATAGTCTAATTATGGCTGATATTAATTTGCTTTGTTATTTTTATTTTTAAATGTAACATTACATGACAACATCTCTCCCATAGTGGATTGTAGAGCAGCTTTATTCTTAATCTTCATGGATAGTATAGTAGCATTATTATTTTGTTTAATGTATACTATTGGAGTTGATTTATATATAAACATTAGTTATATAATAAATAATGTACCAAAATATTATAAAGTTTTATCCCACTTCTTATATTTTCATTCCTATAATATCCCTTGGCTCACCCAAATGTTAAATGGATTTATAAACTTACACACCCTTAATCATTATGGTTAAAGTAGTGAATTGGTTATTTGCATTTGAGTATTGGTGTCCATGTATACTTTTCCATATGGAATCCCCCTCCAAGTGCCAACTCATCAAGTGCACATGGCCTTCATGTGACCTCATATGTCAAGCATAAAATGTTAATGGACCTTTATAATTTCATTTGGTGTATCAACAATAGCTAGAGTTAGGGTTTTCCATTTGGTGGAAAAGAATTGTACTCCAATGCATTTGTCATTTTAGTAGAGCATTATTCAACTATGTCACAAGATTTTTACCCTGTCAACATATCCTCATGTTGGTTATACATATGTGAATCTACTCTTTTTCCAAGCGTATATTCGTGCTCTCCTAGTGGAAATTAATCTCACCACAATGTGAAGTTGGTAAGTAATATAATACATGTTCAACTTGTTCCTGAATTATTTCTACTCTTTTCTTCTTATGTTTTTAACAATTCTAATTCTGTTTGGGGTTTAGCATGGTGTTTTTCTTGTTGTTACATGATTGATATGGATATTTTCCTTATGGTGGTGCCAAGACTCTACTAGTCTCCATTATGGTGGCGCTAAGACCCTAATTTTTAGGTACTCTACTAAGGAAAGGCATTCCATTCAGCCTCACCTTGGAGAGGGTGTTCTAGCTTTGGTAATTCTTCTTCCTATCCCTATAGAACTTCATTGAATAAACACTCATCTTCCATTGTTGTCTTTATTTCTTCTACTAGTTCAATTTATATTCTGATTTTTTGTTATGGAAAATAACACCCTCTAGCTTAACTTATGGTCAAGCTTGGGTTGTCCATGGCCACGCCTTTAGCCACACCACTGTATAAAATTAAGGACTAAGTCCCTTTGGTAGTTTTAATTTGTCATTCAAGGGGTCTACTCTATTTTTCTTTTCTTTTAGATTAACTAGTTAATGTTACAAATTCGGAGAAAAGTTGATGGAGGAAATATATTCTATATGTGTTCCTTCATGTGTATAAGTATATCACATGCACTTCGATATTTACAGGTATAAGTCATCTCCCCAATTATGTTATGTAATTTTACAATTGTTTATATCTTCTTATTATTTTCCAAATACTTTTTTTGACAAAGGCTTTTATTATTTTTTCACATATAGATCATGGAACCCTTGACTCAAACATACTCTATTATTGTCATGGAGATCTTAATGACCCTTGTCATGGAGATTTCACTGGTCCCTTTTGGAGAAAAAATTAATGTTGGTCCCAAACAAAAATGGTTAATAATAATAATGAAAATAGAAAAAAAATAATGTTGGCCCAAAAAAAAAATGAAAATAACCATATAGATAAAAAAAAACTCCAATACAAATATCTCATGTGTTTAGATAAAAAAAATTACAATAGTTTTATCTCATGCATTTAGTAGTTCTTCTATCATATACGTTGAATTTGAATGGATCTTAAATTTACCTTCATCAAAGAAAATTACCACATTAAAATTCCAAATTAGGTATTTTTTTTTTTTTGACCAAAACGGGTATTTTATTAATGGGTGAACGAGGCCAAATTTAGTGTTACATTTCTGTACATTGCTCAGCAAATTCTGCTACTGAGAAAACTCAATGAGCGATATGGATTGCGACTGCCTTCCCATTGAATTTAAACTGGTGAAGATCTAATTCTTAAACAAAAAGGGAGAATTGCTTAACGGAATAAAGCCAGGGAGGATGGAGCCGAAGGGCGACTTGGCCGAGACCGTGAAGGCTGAGAGCCCCAAAAAAACGACTCGCCATCCCACTGCTTCCAGAACCTGGAAAATTAACGACGCCTCCCCTGTTTCTTTACTTGGAGGAAGTAAATTCGAAGAACTAATTTTAAAATTGAACCTCCCGATCTTTAAATGATCAATCGAACCTTGCACTCTCCATTAAGTCTGAAATAGATATTCTCACTGCTCTTTGCTCTGTTTAAGGGATGGCTACCATATTCGGTTCACCTGAGTTAATGCTTATCATGCTCTTTTCTAAATTGCATCCAATATTAGCCAGAGAGTCAGCTTCTGAATTCAATTCTCTGAGAATATGGTAAATTTGGACTGAAGGGAATTCCTTCAAGAGTCTGATCACTCTTAAAATCTGTTTGTTCAGAACTGGATCATTAAACATTTTGTTTTTCCTTAAGGCTTTGATCAGCAATTCTGAGTCTCCGAACACTGCGATTTCCTTTGGATTTCTCTTTCTGGCGAGATGGCAGGCCTTTAAGAGGCTAAGGACTTCTACCTGGTTGTTGGTTTTTATTCCGAGACCCCAGCTGAAACTCTCTTTGCTTCCATTCGGGAGATAAATGATCCCCCCCGCCCCTGACCTGCCTGGATTGCCTTTCGAGGCTCCGTCAAAAAAGATAGTGCATTTTCCTTGAGATTTCCACCACTTCTGGAAGCCTTCTAAGTTGTCTCGAATCTGCCAATTTTCCTTGAGGAGAGGATGGGAGATTGAAGAAGGACTCGATGTGGGAATGAAGTCACCCAACCAAATACATTCATCGTCTCTTAGGGAGTTATCTCTAACGCTGGACTGTCTCAAAGTCTCTAAAAGCAGATTCTTGGCTTTTTCTGCCACCTTTTCAGCTGATATTTCTGTTTGATTGAAGATTATTTCATTCCGGGAGAGCCACAGTTTCCAACACACATATTTCGGTGCTGCTGTCCACACCTTGTACCAGAGGGACTTGGCAACGATGCTATGGGGATATCTAGCTTTCCAAGACGTGAACATTTCTGGTATTGAGCAGTTCACTGGAGGTCTAACATTCAGACCGGCCAAGAAACTTGTCCAAGTCTTCTGAGCGTACTCACACTCAAGAAAAATGTGCACTGTAGTTTCCAAGGCTTTTTTACAAAACATGCAACGGTGAGGACTGGCGATGTTCCTTTTGCAAAGGTTCTCGCCAGTAAGAATTTTGTTTTGAAACAAGGTCCAGAAGAAGAAATTGATCTTCGAGATACTGAAGCACTCCCAGATCTGCTTCCACACTCCTTCCTGGTGCACTGAGTCTTTTTTGCTTTGCATTTGTAAATACCCTTGTTTGGCAGAGTAGACCCCTGTTTGTCCCCAACCCCAAGTGTCTTCCTCATTCTTATGCACAGGTGCAAAATCTGTGATTTCAGCTGTAAAAAGGTTTAACTGATCATTTAAATGCTCAGGAATGTTGGGCAGAATCCAGCTCTTCCAATTGTCGTCGTCATCCCACTCCACGATGTCCTAGATTTTCCTGATTCCTCTTGCCCTTAGCCAAACTCTTAATTCTGCAATTTCATTTATCTCTGAGAGAGGAGGATGGCCCATGATTCGGTCTCTCCACAACAAATGCCTTCTGAAAAAATCGATCCCCCTACAGCAGAGTCTCCATGCCAGCGTTCCTTTTGGAGAAGAAGCGGGATTGAAGGTAATGATCGATCTGTTTCTGAGATATTTGAGGATTAAAATCTGGCTGATTGGGTGCGTGGGCTCAGAGATTAGCTGCCACAGAATCTTACAGCCCAACGCTAGATTAGCTTGACGAGGGTCTCTAATTTGCAGGCCTCCCTCATTGATTGGGCGCTTCACCAGTTCCCAATTAACAAGGTGGAAGCGATTACTGTTCCCCTTACCACCGCTCCACAGAAAGTTCCGAATTAGGTAGGAAATTTGATCTGCTATTTGCCTTGGAGCCAACAGCAGAGAAGCTTGAAAGGTAGACAGCGCGGAAAGAACCGACCGGATGAGAGTGAGCTTTCCTCCAGAGGAGAGCCAGACTCCGCCCCATGTAGCTATCTTCTTATTAAACTTGGAAATTACCTCCTCCCACAAGTTGTTCCGGTTGGATCCCATCGTCAACGGAAGACCAAGGTATTTTATTTTGTCCCATTCAGCGAAACCTTTGAAGCCCAGCTCACTAGCTATCCTATCAATGGTTTGCTGATCAGAATTCCAACCATATATTGCGCTCTTCCTTTCACTGATGAGGGCTCCAGTGACACTGCAATATTTTTGGAGGATAGACTTGAATGCTTTAGCCATTCTCAAGGAGGCGCCGCAAAGCAGGAGAGAATCATCGGCAAAGAGCGCATGATTTACTGGAGGTGCACCTTGCACGATTCTTATCCCAGGAATGGTACCACGATGCTGCTCCTGAGTTAATTTCCTGCTTAATGAATCCGCCATCAGAATATATAGAAAGGGAGACAGAGGGCAACCTTGCCTCAGTCCCCTAGAAGCGGAGAAGAAATCTGTTGGTCTCCCGTTCACCATTGGTGCGATCCAGACATTTTCAATGCAGGCTTTGATGATATTTATAAATTCATGACTGAACCCGAAGGCTTCAAGAACCCTGAGCAAGAAAGATCGATTAACACAGTCAAAAGCATTACTCATATCTAATTTGATAATCATACCTTGTTCTTTCCGAGCATGGCTGGAGTGGAGGGCCTCTTGAATTTGGATGACATTATCAAGAATTTGTCTACCTTTCACAAATCCACCTTGAGCTGGGGAGATAAGTTTTTGAAGAAGAGGCTTGATCCTGTTGGCCAACAGCTTGGCCATGATCTTGTATGATGAATTACACAGGGAGATCGGCCTGTATCTGTCAAACGATCTTGGATTAGTTTCCTTGGGGATTAAAGCAAGGAATGTTGAATTTGTACCCCCTCCCATTTTTGCCTTCCTCAAGACTCCTCTTATCATTCTGAAGAGGTCGAATCTGATGATCTCCCAACAAATCCTATAAAAATGAATTGAAAATCCGTCGGGGCCTGGGGCTTTATCAGGGTCCATGGACCAAACAATATTGGTTATTTCTTCTTCCGTTGCTGGGCTCATCAAAGAGACATTATCTTCCTCGCTGACTAGATTAGGGATAGCTGAGATAAACTATGTTTCGTCCTCCTCCTCGCCATTTCTTTCTGCACTGAGAAGGTTCCGAAAATGATTTGCCGCTGCCTCTTGAATTTGGGCGAAACCTTTGTATACCTGACCGCTGGAACAGGTTATTTCTGCTATATGGTTGCGTGAGAGACGGGCCCTGCACTGTCTATGAAAATATGAGGTATTTCTGTCCCCTGATTTGAGCCACAGGCTTCGAGACTTTAGACGCCAGTACTCCTCTTCCTTCCTGAAAGAACAATACACATTCTTTTGAGCCGATTTTTCTTTGGCAAACTCCGTGACCGAGGGAACAGTATCCTCCATATCGAATTGTATTCCTTCCAATTGATTTACTGCCTCCTTCCTCTGCCTGTTAGGGGATTGCATGGATTTCTTTATCCATGCTTTGAGAGTAGTTTTTACGTTTTTCAATTTTTGTTCCCACACGAAGCTTGGGGAACCATAAACTTCCATTCTCCATGCCTCTTGGACTGTTTCTAAAAACCCATCCTTGCCTACCCAGAGAGGGCTAAAGCGGAATGGAAGTGGGCCTAAATCCTCTTCTTTTTTTAGACATATAAGGATTGGCTTATGATCCGATGTAAGTTTTGGAAGAATTTTAGTGAAAACAATTCTGCCGTCCATCATTAAAGAACTGTTGATAAGAAACCTGTCCAATCTGGCTGAGATATGATTTTCTCCGATTCTATTATTTGTCCAGGTGAATTTACCTTTCACTGGTTTAAAGTCTACCAAGTCCCAGCGCTGGATCAAATTGGCCACTGTTCTGCTGAAAGGATCTCTAGACTGGATCCCTCCTTTCTTTTCTTTGGGATCTAAAATTATGTTCAGGTCCCCCCCTATAACCAAATTGGTAGGACTGATTTGCTCTAAAAAATATGTGAGTGACCTCTAGAATTCTTTCTTCTCTTCATAATGAACTGGGACATATAAATTAAACAGGGCGAGGGTGAGATTACTTACAGTGTGGCGCAACTTTGTGAAAATCCAATGTTGAGTCGCTGAAAATCGTTCTAGGGAGAAGCTTTTTGTCCATAAAGTACCTAAACCTCCAGCTGTTCCCCTTGCACTAACAGCCTTTCCTGAATCAAATTTCCATTTAGTAACGCTGGTGTTTAGAAGGGCTTCCCCTTCTACTTTGGTCTCTTGGAGCATAAGGATGTCTGCGGTCTCTATCTTCAGAAGGTCTTTGATAGCCTCTGCCTTGTTGGGATTACCCAGATCCCTACAGTTCCAAGAGATCATCTGCATCATTTACCGCTTGAAGGGGTAGGCCCTCCTCCTTTGGAGGTCCTTGGCCTGACTGTTCTCCCTAGGGTCATTTCGATCGTTTCTTGACTGCCAAGAGATTTTTGTTTTTCTGACTCCTCTTCTCTGGTTTCCTTATTTGTTCTTCATCCGACCCTTTTTGTTGACTTTTCTTGAGATTCATCATCTGATGACCCAATATTCTCTGTTGATTTTTTCTTTTTTTTTGATTATCTCTGCGTATGATGGAGAAGAAATTTTGCTTGGAATGGTGCTTTGAGTGTTGCCTGGGTCTAGGGTTTCCATATTCACATGCTGTAATGGTTCTTCTTCCCCTGCTTCCAGTGGATCTAAAGGAGGCGCGAGGACTTTAAAAGGATTTTTGTCTCCCTCATTGTCCTTTGGTTCACTGCTTCCGGCGTTTTGATTACTTGTGCTTCCGTTATCTACTTTGCTCTCAGGCCCTTTAGCCTTGCTTTTGTTGCTTTGCCTGTTTGCTGATGTCTTCTTTTCCTGTTTCCATTGATCTTCTTTTTCCTTCTCTATTGTCTCCCCACTTCTTTTTTTGCAATATCTAGCAAAATGCCCATACTCATGGCAGAAACGGCACTTAAAGGGCAACTGTTCATAGTCAAGCTCTTGAATGTGAGTCCAGTTTGCCACCGAGAGCTGAATCGCTTTGGGTAATCCTATTTCCAAATCAACCTCCACACAGATTCGGGCACAGGAATACTGGTCCTTCCTTGGGGCTTGGTCGATGTACTTTCCGAGAGCATTTCCAATGGATTGTAAAGAGCCTTGATTCCAGCAATGCAGGGGAAGATGCGGGAGGCGCACCCAGACCGGAACCGCCTTAGGCACATCTTGCGCTGGGTCGAAATTAGTTGACCGTTTATTCAAGTAAAGTCCTTGGGGCCCCATGAAGTAAGGCCCGTTTCTGAAGATCAGGCCTCTATCTTCTGGATTGTCAAACAAAAAAACAAAAAACCCTTTGCCCACAAAATAAATCTTGATTCCTTCATTGACCAAAGGAAGCCAGTTCCTTTTGACCCATTCTTCGACTGCTCTCGGGGATGGCCACAAAATAGTGAACTGTCCGATCAGGCCTTTCTCTGCGAGATTCAGAGCTGATCTGCATATTTCTTCCTCAGGCAAAGCAACCTTGGGAATACTGTCCAGTTTCTTTACAAATTTCTGCTGCGGGCCAGAGACCGAGCGCTTACCAGAGGCAGAGACCAGGGCCTTGAAGGCCGCGACTTCCGGGGGGAGGGGGGGAGGGGCCTCAGGGCCACCTCCAGACGCCATGAGGAGAAGACGGGAGGGCGCAGGCGCAGGCGCGGCTAGGGCAGCGCAGCGAGCGCAGAGCGGGCGTAAGGACTTGATCAAGTTGTATCCCAAATTAGGTAATTTTTAAACATCTTTACTCTTTACTAAAGCCACTACCATTTCTTAAATCAAAGTAAAAATTGTTAATTCAACACAAAGAATCCAAAATATTTCTATAAAATCTTTTAATATTTCTTTTAATTAATATTTTGTAAAATGAATCTTTAAAAGGAAAACATATCCTATGGATATATTAAAATCTCTATACACATAAATATTTGGATTTAAAAGTTGTAATATTAGAAAATATTCATTTGATGTACTTTTATTATAAATCTTGTTATCATGCCAATGTAAAAAACATCATTAAATCTAATATTAATATTGAAAGATTAATATTTATATTCATTATTATTATTAAATCTAATAGTAACATTAATCAACTTAATAAATTTTAATTAATACAATATTAAACTTTAATATAATATTAAATTTTTATAATATGAAATATATAAACTCTACACATATATGGGAAGGAAGGTCAAAGACATAAAGTGATAGAGGTGGAGAGATAGAGTGAGCGAGAGAAAGGAGGAGAGAGGGAGGGATAGAGAGATGGAGTTGGAAGGAGAGAAATAGAGGGAGGAAGAAAGGCTTATAGAGAGAAAAGTGGAGAGAGAGAGAGAGGGAGTGAAAAGGAATAGATGGAGAGAGAAGAGGAGATAGTGACAGAGTTGAGGGGAAGAGAGAGAGAGAGAGAGAGAGTTTAGGGGGGAGATTGAGGGAGGTGGGAGAGAAAGGGAGAGAGAGGGAGGAAGAGAGTGAGGACGTGACAGACAGAAGGAGAAAGGAAGGTAAGATTAAAGACACATAGAGAGAATGGTGGAGAGAGTGAAAGTGAGTGATAAGGGAGATGGAGAGAGAGGGAGAGAGGAGAGCAGGAGGGAAGAGAGAGAGAAGGGGGGAGAGTGAGTGAAGGGGAAGAGAGAGAGTGTGGGACAGGAAGAGGGAGGGAGAGATAGATAGATACAGAGAAAGAGTGTGTATGTTTTCGGTGTGATATAGAAAGACAAAAGAGAGACAGAGGGAGATAGAGATATAGATGGAAGGAGAAGAGAGGGAAGAAGAGAGAGATATGTAGAGGAAGAGATAGATAAATATGGAGAGAGAGAGCATGTGTGTTTGGGGGTGAGATAGAGAAACAAAGAAGGGGATATGGAGGGAGGGAAGAATATTTATTGCACTAGATGCATTGATTTTAGTGTAGATGGTGATTTATAATCCTATTTGATTGCTTGCACTAAAGGAGATAAACTAAATTAGAGGGGAGAGGGGGAATGAAGAGAGAAATCAAGAGAGGAGTGAGATAGGGAGAGAAGGCTAAGAGAGAGAGGGAGACACAAATATGGAGGGGGGGATAGGAGGGGAGAGAGAGAGAGAGAGAGGTTGGGGAGAGAGACATGGATAGAAAGGAAGGACAAGAGAGAGGAGGAGAGAGGGAGGGACAAAGAGATGGAGTTGAAAAGGGAGAAAGGGAGGGAGGAAGAAAGACATAGAGAGAGAGAGAGAGGGAGGGAGGGAGTGACAAAGGAGATATGGAGAGATTGTGTGCATGTTTGGGGGTAAGATAGAGAGACGAAGAAGGAGAGATGGAGGGAGATATAGATATAGATGGAGGGGGGGAGAGGGAATAATATTTCTTACACTATATGAATTGATTTTAACATACATGTTGATTTCTAAGACTATTTGATTGCTTGCACTAGATGCATTGATTTCAGTGTAGATGTTGACTTTTAATGATATTTGATGCTTGCACTAGATGCATTAGTTTCTGTCTAGATATTGATTTCTAGTCCTATTTGATTGCTTACACTAGATGCATTGATTTCAATGTAGATGTTGATTTTTGATGATATTTGATTACTTGCACTAGATGCATTGATTTCAGTGTAGATGGTTATTTATAATCCTATTTGATTGCTTGCACTAGATGCATTGATTTCATTGTAGATGGTGATTTATAATCCTATTTGATTTCTTGCACTAGATGCACTGATCTCAATGCAGATGTTGATTTCTAATGATATTTGATTGCTTGCACTAGATGCATTGATTTCAATGTAAATGTCATTTCTAATCCTATTTGATTGCTTGCACTAGATGCATATATTCAGTGTAGATGTTGGTTTCTAATTATATTTGATCGCTTGCACTAGATGTATTGATTTCAGTGTAGATGTTAATTTTTTATTATATTTGATTGCTTGCACTAGATGCATTGATTCCTGTGTAGATTTTGATTTCTAGTCCTATTTGATTTCTTTCATTAGTGTTAGAAAAATTATATATTATAGGGCAATGGAACACATAAAATATATTGCAGAAATATACAAAGAAAAGGCATAAAACAAGAGAGACACAAATGTACGTGGTTCACCCAATTTGGGCTACGTCCACGGAGAAACAACCAGTCCTTCGTTTTACATTATCCAGCAAAATGAAGAGATACAACCTACAATAGATCCATTGTAATTCCCTCTTCACTCTCATACAATCTCCTCTCTCTTTCTCGCTCAGAATACAGATGTACATAGACGCAATACAATTCCATCATATATAGCGAGGGGTTGCCTTCTAGGGAAAAAACCCTAAATTAAACATAAATTCTACCATCAGATCTCTACCTAGTGAATGGCCCAGATTAACTATGAAATTACAACATTTTACAAGGCAATTTTACATCTATTTTTAGCTTTGGGGGCACTGCCCCCGATCCCCCGCCAGGGGGGGACTCCCAAGGATCGCAATCACCCCCCTAGACCCCCATTGCAACGTACATTTTATGGGCGGCATTTCCGTCACATTACGAACTGGGGTCCAATGTGGTGATACCTCTAAATAAAAAAGATAATCAGGCTCTACACCCAATAATCTCCCACTTGGAGATTGATTATAGCAACTCCACCGCTGCTTCATTTCCTGGAAAATGACTCCACTTTGGACCTGGTTGTTTCTCACCTTCTTCATCATACTTGAAGACCAATTGAAACATAACAGAATCTCAGTTTCTCCCTGGTTACAACTTTTGTTAGCATATCTGCAAGATTCTGGCTAGTGTGTATCTTTTCTGGCTTCAACTGTCCATCTTCCAATGCTGACTGTATGAAATGGTACTTGAGCTGTATATGTTTAGTATTAGAATGAAATGTAGAGTTCTTTGCAAGATGTATGGCACTTTGGATGTCACTGTATAACCTGCCCAACTCTTTCATACCCAATTCATCCAAAAACCTTTGTAACCAAATCATTTCTTTACTAGCCTCTGTAGCAACAACATACTCTGCTTCCGTTGTTGAGAGTGTAACAACCCTTTTCAGTTTTGAGACGTAATTGATAGTTGTTCCACCTATTGTAAACACATACCTTGTGGTGCTCCTCCTGTTATCTCTATCACCCGCCATATCTACATCAACATATCCCTATAGAGAAATGTTTAAATCACCAAATCATAATGCTTGATTTGTGGTACCTCTCAAATACCTTAAAATCCACTTCACTTCCATCCAATGTTCTTTTCCTGGATTTTTCATGTACCTGCTTACAACTCCCACTGCATGTGCAATATCAGGCCTTGTGCACACCATTGCATACATTAAGCTTCCAACTGCTGATGCATAGGAAACTTTAGACATATAATCCATTTCTCTGAGTCTTGGAACACATTTCCTATTAGTTAAAATGGCTAGCCAAAGGTATACTAACTGGTTTTTCATTCTGCATATTAAACCTTTTCAACACCTTTTGTATGTACTCACTTTGAGACAATGTTAATTTTCGATTCTTCCTGTCTCTAGTTTTTCTCATACCAAGGATTTGTTTTGTAGCACCCAAATCCTTCATTGCAAATGAGTTCGCCAATTTTATTTTGAGCACATTTATTTCCTACATGTTAGAACCTGCAACAAGCATGTCATCTACATACAATAACAATATAATATAGCTGCCATCTAGTATAACCTTGTTCAGATATAAACTTGTCAAGTTTTAGATACCACTACCTTGGAGCCTGTTTTAAGCCATGCAACCTCTTCTTCAACCTTCACACTAGTTTCTCCTTCCCTTTTACCTCATATCCTTGTGGTTGCTGCATATATATCTCTTCCTCCAAATCCCCATGGAGAAAGGTTGTCTTTACATCTAACTGCTCAAGATGTAAATCTTCAGCTACTACTAGACTTAAAATAGTTATGATTGAAGTCATTTTAACAACAGGAGAAAATATCTCATCAAAGTCTATAACCTTTTTCCGTGTAAACTCCTTCACCACAAGTCTAGCTTTATACCTTCTTCTACCTCCATATTCTTCCTTCAACCTATAAACCCATTTATTCTACAATGTTGTTTTACCTGCAGGCAACCTGACTAAGTCCCAAGTCTATTTATGTGCTAAGGATTCCATTTCTTCTTTCATGGCTTGTTCCCAATTCTTCCTGGTTTCTACCTACATTGCTTCTTCATAGCATTATAGTTCACCAGAATCAATCGACAATACATAATATAATGAAGGAGAGTATCGTTCAGGGGGTCTACTTATCTTGGTAGATCTTCTAACATCACTTTCAGGTGTTTGAGGTTCTTGTTGTTGTTATGGTTGTTATTGTTGTTCTAGCTGTTGATCATTATGATTTTCAGGCACCTTCACTTTTTTTGTCATCTCATCAAGCACCGTGTATTCTCTGTTTTCTTTTTCCTGTTTCTTTTCCTGCATCTGATCCTTATACGAAACATTTTCATTGAATATGACATCTTTTCTCCTAATGATTTTATGTTTTTCATAATCATAAAAGAAATAACTAAAATCATTAACACCATATCCAATAAAGGTACATTTCTTTGATTTTTCCTCAAGCTTTGTTCTATTTTCTTTATTAATGTGGACAAAGGCTTCACAACCAAAAGTCTTTAAAACAGAGTAGTTTACCTTTTTACATGGCTATGCTTCCTCTGTAATACCACCATCCAAGGAATTTGAAGGCCCTCTATTTATTAGATAAATAATAGTATCTACATCATCTGCCCAAAATTGTAAAGGCAATCCTGCATGCAATCTCATGCACCTTGCACACTCCATGATTGTCCTGTTCATCCTTTCTGACACACCATTTTCTTGTGGTGTTCCTGGAATTGTCTTCTCTCTATGAATACCATTCTCTAAACATTACCTATCAAGATCTTTGCTACAATATTTACCTCCATTTTCCGATCTGAGACACTTAAACCTTTTTCCTGTCTCATTTTCAACCAACTTTCCATTTCTTTAAAGTATCAAATACATTAAATTTATTTCGAATATAATAAATCTAGGTTTTTCTAGTTGCGTCATCAATAAAAGTAACATAATAACGAGAGACACCAAGAGATGATACTTGAGCAGGTCCCCATACATCTGTATGCACAAGCTCTAATTTTTCGCTCTTCTTTTCTTTCCCGACTTTGAGGAATTTGACTCTCTTATGTTTTCCATAAACACAATTCTCACAGAATTTTAATTCAACATGCTTCAAACCTGGCAATAAATTTCTAGAGTGAAGAATTTGCATCCCCTTCTCACTCATGTGCCCAAGCCTATGATGCCATAATGTTGTATCTTCTCTTGTAGAAGTTAAATAATTAACAGAATTAGAAATACCATTGCATAAATACAATGTACCAACATTTTCTCCTTTTGCTATTACTAGGGCTCCTTTAGTGACCTTCCAAGTTTTATTTGTAGACGTAGTCACACAGCCTTTAGCTCCCAACTACCCTGTTGAAATTAGATTTTTCTTCAGATCTGGAACATGTCTTACCTCCTTCAATAACCATTGATTTCCATTCTACTTATTAAAACTGTATCCATTCCAATGATTTTAGAGGGTTTATCATCACCCAATCGAACTTGCCAAAGTCTCCTTGAACATAATCATGAAAATGTTTCCTATTAGGTATGGCATAGAATGATGCCCTTGAATATACCACACAGGCATCAATAATATTTTCTAATGAAAGAATCAAAGCATCTTGCAACACATCACTTGTCACATTCACTTCATGATTTTTTTCTTGTTGCTCATCTCCTTCTTTTCCCTTCCGAGACTTGCAGTCTTTCTTTAGGTTTCCTTTCTTCCCACATTTTCAGCACACTATCCCCGATCTGGAATTGGATCTGCCTTTCCTTGACTTACTGAGATATCCTCAGCTCTTTCCTCTTTCCATTTTTCTTCCCCTAGCCTCTACAATGAAAGCATTACTTGATGTCTCACCAGAGCTTTTCCGTCGCATTTCCTCACTAAGGATTGCACCGAAAACATCATCAAACTTTAAAGTACTATATCCAGAGATAGAGTTACTAATGGCCATAACTAAACCATTCCAACTTTCTGGAAATGAGCACAAAAATAACAAAGCCCTAACTTCGTCATCAAAAGTTACCCCTATAGAACTTAACTGATTGGTAACTCTATTAAATTCATTTAAATGATCAACAACAGATCTGCCTTCCGACATCTTCATATTAAATAAACGCTTCATAAGAAATACCTTATTTGAGGCCGAGGGTTTTTCATATAGTTTGGCAAATGACGACATTAAACCCTCTGTTGTCGTTTGCTTTGAAATATTAAAGGCTACCAACGCTACTAGGCACAACCGTATTGTTCCAAGTACCTTTCTGTTGAGAATATCCCATTCCGATGAAGGAAGAGAAAACTCGATCGCGGAGCTAGGGTTTGTTGTAGAAGGACAGTGTTGGGCACCATGGAAGGGAAAGAGGTGGGGAGTTCCACCCCCTCCTACAGTCAGGCAGTATCTAATAGATTCAAGAAACCACTGGGGACTGAAGGCGGAGTTCTAGGAGGAAGGAAACAGGAAAATAGAAGCTCAAAAGGTAAGGAAGATTTACCGGAAGAAGTGAGAAGGGAGAAGAAAATAGGAGGAAATCAGAATGTTGGCACAAGAAATTGGTTTGGACCATGTAAGCCAAGTGCAACCATCACACCCAAAGTGGTGTTAAGTGACCCATCGTTATAGGTGCATAGGGAACACATGGCAACTTATGCAGTCATCTGTAAGTTCATGGTGTTATGGCCAATGGAGAAGGCTTTACATGTTTGGATAAAGAACCATTGGAAACCTAAGGGGGATATTGATCTGCACCTTGGATCCAAGGGTTTCTTCAATGCTATTTTTACAAACATAGAGGATAAATATAGGGTGTTCGAAGGAGGGTCATACTTCTATGCTGCTGCAGGCCTTTATATGCAACCTTGGGTTATGAATTTTGTCCCGAAGCGTGAGACGTTCACTTCGGTCCCAGTTTGGGTAAGGCTCTATTCCCTACCTCTAGATCACTGGTAGTTAGAATCATTAAAGGCAATAGGAAATAAACTAGGGCATTTTGTTAAAATATCAAAGGCCATAATGCGAGGAAAGTATACCTCCTTTGCCCGTATATCTGTAGAGTTGGATCTCTTTGGAGCTCTACCAAATGAAATAATTCTTGAAGTTTTTGATGAAGAATGGGTGCAAGCAGTAGATTATGAGCATGTTCCTTTCAGATGTCGTTGTCATGAACATGGGCATCTATTTAGAGACTTCCCCTAAACAAAATGGAAAGCATAGCTAAAGCAACAACAGGGAAAGAAATTGAAAACTACACCAAAGTAAGAAGCAAAGGTAAAGGAGGGAGAAAAGACCAAAAAAAATCAACGAGGAAAAGCAGTTAAGTCAAAACAGGTTCAAGGTATTAGAAGAAGAAGAGGACCATGATAAAGCGAAAAAGACACTGGAGGAAATCCCGAAAGAGAAGGAAAAGGAAGAAAGTATGGAGGAAATGCCTGAAAACAACCAACAAAGGGAAGATCTACCGAACACTATGGAACTCGATAGGGACCAAGAGATGACCCCGAGTGAGGTGGGAACAAAGGGTCATGAACTACATGATATTTTGGATAGGGAGCATCTAGATCTGGAAAAGTTCCTGGAGCAAGGAACTACCAAAGGAATGGATTCACTACCTCAAGAGGAGTTGAATAGAGTGCAACAACTATTCCTATGGAGAAAACAGACTAAAGTTTCAGGTTTTAAAAGAAACCATGACAGTCAAGAAAACGAAGGGGTGGAAACAATCAAGGCAAAATCTGGACTAGCTTCGAGGAACCCAGGTAGGAAAAGAGGTAGGAAAAAACAGAATGAACTACTTATAGAGTGTAGAAAACTCATGATAGATTTAGGTAAGATGAAGGACCTAACTAGTTACTGCTTTACAAATATTTCCTAATGAAGCTTACAACATGGAATATTAGAGGTCTAGGAAGTAAAAGGAAGCAAAGAAATCTCAACAATAGAATGAAAGAAGAAAAACCAGATATGATTTTCATTTAGGAAACAAAATGTTCAGTAGAAAAAATAAGAGAGATCCATAGCAAATGGCTTATCAAATATGAATATCTAGAAGTTAAAGCAGACAAAGCAGCAGCAGAGATTCTCACACTTTGGAACTCACTGAAATTTGGCATCCTAGATGCAGAAACATCCAGGAACTATTTATCAATGGTTATCCAACCTTTGGGGGATGAGGAAGTTTATTTACTCACAAATGTTTATGGTCCACAAAAGACAGATGATAAACTCAGACTTCTAACTTCTTTGGAGGAGTTAAAAGCAAGACATCTGGGTATCCCCTAGATTTTGGGAGGGGACTTCAATATGATCAGATCTCTATCGGAAAAAAAAGGGGGGGAACTAGATCACTAGGTAGAGATTCCATAGCATTTCAAAATTTCATACACAAAATGAAACTGGTGGATACAGAGACAATTAATGGCATTTTTACCTGAAATAATAAAAGGGGAAGAGCAGCTCAAGTGGCCTCTAAACTTGATAGATTCATTATCTCAGAGGACCTCATCCTCTCTGGACATAACCTAGTTTCTATGATACTTCCTTTTGGAGGCATATACCACTGGCATATTCAACTTGAAGCATCCTTTATAGGAACCCAAGGAACAGACCATTCAGGTTTGAAAACATTTGGCTTAGTCATCCTGACTTCATCAACAATATTGAAATATGGTGGACAAAAATCATGCATGTTCAGGGCAGTAAAATGTTCCTTCTACAACAAAGATTGAAACATGTTAAACAATGGCTTAAAGATTGGAATAAGAATGAATTTGGTAACATATTTGAAGCCAAAAAAGCAGTGGAATAGAGAATACAAGAGATAAACCAAACCATTATTACATAGGGCTTCACAGAGGAAAGTAAGGAACGGGCAGATTGTGTTCAACAACAATGGGAAGGCTTATGCAAGCAAGAGGAGATTTTCTAGAAATAGAAATCGAGGGTTCAATGGTTAAAAGAAGGAGATAGAAACACAAGGTGTTTTCACAAATCCACCATGGATCATAGATTGCAAAACAGGATTTTAAAAATCAAAGATACTTTCAGAAATCAGCTCATCACACACCAAGAAATAGAAACAGTTCTAGTTCAATATTTCCTAGGCATAGCCAAGGAACCTCTCATAGACAGATCTCAATTTATCAAAGACTCTTCAAGAACATTCCTAAGTTAGTGACAAGGGAAGACAACTATAATCTTAACAGGCCAATGAGTAAAGAGGAAATCAGCGACGTCATCAAAGAAATGTAGAATGGGAAAGCCCCAGGTCCGGATGGTTTCAACGTTGACTTGTTCTAAACATGCTGGGAAATAGTCAAGCATGACATCCTTGATGTGGTGGAAGACTCAAGGAAGAAAAAAATGGTTCTGAAAGTGCTCAACACCTATTTCATAGCTTTGATCCCAAAGCATGAGAATGCTATCACTCCATACAGATTTAGATCCGTAGCATTATGCAATGTGGTGTATAAAATTATTTCAAAAGTAATTGCGAACAAACTTAAACCCCTACTCCCAACTCTAGTGTTTGAGGAGCAAACAGGATATGTGGAAGGTAGGCAAATTCTAAATAACATCATTCAGGCACACGAGGTGGTCCACTCACTTAAGAGCAATAAACAGGTAGGTATGATCATTCAACTGAACCTAGAAAAGGCTTCTAATAAACTAAGCTGGGCTTACATCAAGGAAGCACTGAGAGCATATGGATTTGACCATAACTGGATAAGATGGGTAATGGCCCTTGTAACCACTCCAAGTTTTTCAATCCTGCTAAATGGTTCACCATCAAAGACATTTAAGCCCTCGAGGGGACTCAAACAGGGAGATCCGCTCTCACCCTTCCTATTTATTCTCATGATGGATGGGCTAGGCAATGCAATTAAACATGCCAAAGGAGACAACAAGATCCATGGACTTAAAATCACTTTAATGGGGATGCCCTGACCCATCAAAAATTTGTGGACGACACCATGCTGCAGGGCACACAGTCAAGGAAGCTCAAGCCTTCAAACAAATATTAAACGACTTTTCTATGGCGGCAGGGACAGAGGTAAGCCTAAGCAAATCTAAGATTTTCTTTTTTAATACTGACATTGCTATTCAGAGAAACCTCACCAAAATTCTAGGCTTCCAAAGAGATATACTTCCCTCCAGATATTTGGGAGTACCTCTAACAGACAAACCTCTGAGCAAGGCAATTTGGGAGCCGGCTACTAATAAACTTCAGGAAAGAATCTAGAAATGGACTATTAGGTCTTTGAATATTGCAGGACGGCTAGTACTTACAAAAGTTGTCCTTCAAACTGTTCCCATCTCCATGCTCTTAGTCCTTCCAGCTCCTAAAGGAGTAATGCAACACATCAGAAATATCCAAAGAGATTTTCTTTGGGGCAAGGGGGAAGAGAAGAAGAAATGGGCTTTGGTAGCCTAGGAAAAAATATGTAAGCTAAAGATACATGGAGGTTTGGTATTGGATGATGCTAAAACCCTAAACAAAGTCTTGGGGGCAAAGCTATGGTGGAGATGGATAAAACAATCGGTTTCCCCTTGGGCCAAAATTTGGAAACAAAAATATGCAGACAATTGGCAGGAAAGGGATTACATTAGAATGATGAGACACATCAAAGGCTCCCACATTTGGAACAGAGCTTGGGATAACAGAGGCATATTTTAGAAGCATAGTTTCTGGGACATTAGAGATGGAAACCTTGCTTAGTTCTGGGAGGATAATTGGCAACAGGAACCTAAACTGTTAACAGAAGAATTTGTCAATCTCAAAAATGAAACTGAGAATAAAGGATTAAGCAAAGTAAATGAATTTTGGGATCAAGAAAGAAGTGATGGTAAATGGAGAAAATGGAAGAACCTAGTTTACAGTGATGAATCCCCATTGAAATCCTAGGGAGTAGCTCTTATAGTCATCTTGGATTAGCGAAAGATTCTAATATCAACATCTTCAGATCAACTAAGATGGGGTAAAAATAATGAAGGCAATTTCAACCTCAAAGAGGCCAAACGAATTGCCATGGGGCTTGACTTCCCAAACCCTGATAAGGTATGGAAGGACCTATGGAAAAGCCAAAACTGGATGAAAATTAAAATATTCATGTGGTTAGTGCAGCATAAAAAAATTCTGACTTGGGAAAATCTCAAGAAAAGAGGGCTAGTAGGACCTTCCATGAGGGGTAATTACATGAGGAAACTATAGAACACCTTCTTAACCTATGCCCATTCACCTCTACCTTATGGAATTGGGTGGCTTCAATCTTTAGACAAACAGACAGGGACATTGGCAGCATTACTAGAACCTTGAGGAATTGGAGGAAAAATTTCTCAGCTAATGAAGTAATCAACAAGGCATGGGTTTTGGTTCTAGGCTTCATAATTTGGGATGTCTGGAAAGAACGCAATAATATAATCTTCAAAAACGAGAAGGGGTCACCTCAAAGCATCATGACTCAGATTACAAGACAACTCAGAGAGACTATATGATCCCTTTTAAAAATCCTCCCTGATAACAAACCTCAAGATCAGGACGAGAAGATGCTACTAAATTTGGGACTGTAGGGGCTCTCCCCCATGGGCACAAACAAGATAGTAAGGCATATAACAAATGATAAGGAATTTTGGCAACCTCCACCTAAGGGATTTATGAAATGCAATATAGATGGAGCCTCAAAAGGAAACCCTAGTACAACCAAGTATGGAGGGGCCATAAGAGATGAAAGAGGTTTCATAAATACTATCTTTCACTATCATTTGGGGAAGGCCACCAATAATATGGCAGAGATCATGGCCATGTAACATTTCCTATAGATCCTAAGGGACTCTAATCTACATAACATCATTATTGAAGCTTATTCTGAATTGATAATTAATTCGGTCAAGAATATTAGCAATGGATCAGCACCAGATAAAGTGTCAAGACACTGGAGGTTACTGCATGTATATCAACGCATTCAAGCCCACCTGCAGATCATGAGAACCCTTAGCTTAATCCATGTGCATAGAACAACCAACAGATTAGCGGATATTTGGGCAAACGAAGGTGTGCTCTGTGCAAAGACCAATATAAGATATTACTGGCTAGAGGTTCCCCAAGGACATTTAAAGGACGAATGCTCCAGATAGGCCATCTTAGATAGAGAGCTCTATCAGCGCAAGGAGAATAATCAGA
>APFE030518076.1:4492-16911 GCA_000404065.3 Pinus taeda | reverse complement strand
AGATATTTGTCCAAACGATAGTACCAAGCCCTTGGAGCCTGTTTAAGACCATAGAGAGCCTTTTTTAGTCTGCATACAAGATTTGGATCATTCCCAAGAATGAAGCCATCTGGTTGCTCAATTTACACTTCTTCTTCTAAGTCTCCATTCAGAAATGCTGACTTCACATCCATTTGAAATACTTTAAACTTCTGAAAGCTTGAGAGAGCAAGGAACATTCGGATGGCCTCAAGTCTAGCAATGGGAGCAAATGTTTCTTCAAAGTCTATTCCTTCTTGTTGAGCATACCCTTTACACACAAGTATGGCCTTGTTTCTAATCACTTCTCCGTTTTCATTCAACTTATTTTTAAAAATCCATTTTGTTCCTATGACATTCTTATCTTTTGGTCTAGGAACCAACTCCCAAGTGTTGTTCTTTTCGATCTGCTCAAGTTCTTCATCCATTGCCTTGACCCAGCATTCATCTTTGCATGCCTCTTTTATATTTTGTGGTTTAGTAGAGGAGAGCAAAGCCAAATAGCTTGAGGCTTCTGCAATTGTTCTTCTTGTTTGTATACCTGCCTCTTTTTGCCCCAAAATTTGAGATTCTGGATGATTCTTCTGAACATACCTGGATGGAGTCTTCTCTTCTATCCTTATCTATTCCTCTGGTGCCTCTTGAAGTTCTTCTTCATCATCAATCTGCTTTTGAAGGTAGTCTTCATCCTCTTCAATATTTTCATAATTTACTTGCCTAGGAATGTATCCTTTTTCATCAACCACTACATCAATGCTGTCAACAATTCTTCCAAGTCTTTTATTGTAACACTTATATGCTTTGCTGTGGGGAGAATAACCAAGGAGAATGCCTTCATGTACACTAGGTTCAAGTTTGCCAAGTTGTTCATCATTATTCTTAATATAGCATTTGCTTCCAAAAATTTTGAAATGCTTTACCGAAGGAGTCTCACCATACGAGAGCTCATGAGGAGTTTGAGTGCTATTCACTCAGACATTTGTTTTGTTGAGAATAACAACTACAACAAATGCAGCTTCACCCTAGAAGGTTGCAGGAGTTCCAGACTCATCAAGCATAGCACGAGCCATTTGTTGAACCGTTATGTTCATCCTTTCCACCACTCCATTTTGCTGAGGGGTCCTAGCTGTAGAGAATTCCCTTCTTATTCCATGTTCTTCACAGAAATCAAAAAATTCATTTGAGGTAAACTCCCCACCTCTGTCAGACCCGAGGCACTTAATTTTGTGATCCGATTCGTTTTCAGTCAAGGCTTTGAATATTTGAATTTTTCAAATGCTTCGTCCTTGTGCTTCATAAGTCCTAACCAAACCATCCTGGAGAAGTCGTCAATAAATAATATAAAGTATTCTTCTCCTCGAGGTGACCTTGTCCTAAATGGACCACATACATCTGTATGGACTAGCTCAAGAGGCCTGCTCGCTGATCCTTCCTTTCAGGGAAGTTAGTTCTGGTTTGCTTACCAAACTGACATGATTTGCATATGGTGTTGTCTGGAATTTTGATGTCTAGAAGACCACGAATTGCCTGGTATTTGCATGCTTTCCTCATTTGTGAAGAGCTTAGATGCCCCAACCTCCGGTGCCATAACCAGTGTTCATCATGCTTGCTCAAATAGAATTGTTGTTGTCCTTCTTCAAATATGTATAAATTATTTGGAGTTCTTCTGCCTTTGATCACTGTTCTTCCCGTATCAAGATCACGAACACTACACCCATCTGATTGAAATATTACCTCGGTTCCATTATCGCACATCTGACTAACACTCAACAGATTATGCTTCAAGCCATCAACATACAAAACATTTTCGGCTTTGACCTTTTCTTTCAATTGAGCAGCGCCTTTTCCTTTTATGGCTGCAGGGATATCATTTCCAAAAGAATCATTCTTTCCCTTTTCTAAAGCAGTATATGATTCAAGTTTTTCTTTATCACCTGTCATATGCTTCGAACATCCGCTGTTGATGTACCATTGAGTTTCCTGTCCTTCTATATATAAATCTATACCACATCTTTCTGGTTGCAGTTCCTTCCTTCTCCATGTTCTGGCACTTGAGGTTTGTTCCTTCCAAAACCTGCTCCTGCATTCAGAATCTTCATGACCAAAATTATTACAAATAGAACATTCAAAGTCACTTTTAAGGGAGGAAAAGTTGTTATAGGTCCTCTTCGTGATTCCGGGCATACTTCTTTATTTTTGAGCTTCTCTAGTCATGATTGTCTTATAGGCAACACATTGAGATGCTTTGTGACCAAAGTTATGGCAAGAGAAACATTGGCCATTGAAGAAATTCTTGCGACTATCATCCATCCGATTGTAGTTTCTATTGACATCCATTCTTCAATAAAATTGGGAAGATTTTACCTGAGGTTGGTTGTAGCTTCTGTTTGTCCTTAAGGTAGCTTGCCCCCGATTTTCTTGACAATATTTGTTCATTCTTGATGAAGAATGTCCTTGATTTACCTGATGATTTCTATTAGGCTTTTTCTCACTCCTTCTTGCTGCATCAAGATAACTTTTCGAGGTGCAAGCTTGAGATGTTTCACCATTATACCCCAGACCTATCTTGATTAGAGGGGAACGCTGCACATTGATAATCTCATCCAGAGTTTCAGATCCTTTAACAAATTTAAGATTAAGGGCCTTTGTTCTCTCAATTCCTTTTCTAAGGCCAACAATTTCACATTCTAACATCTCAAGAAATTTTTCTTTTTCATCAAGTTGAAATTGTAGAGTATCATTGATCACATTCTTTTCTTCTAAACATGTTTTGAGTCTAGAAATATCTTCATAAAAACCATCCGCGTCTATAGCATCCATGTAATCATCATTTTCAAAGGCCATTAAAATTTTATAGTGATTACCTCGTTCATCTTCATCGCTATTTGATAGTCCATCATTATCTTCATGAGTGTAATAGCTTTTCTTATTTGCATTATGTTTCTTGTTCCATCTAACAGGTTCCTTCCCCTTGTCAATCTTATCCTTATGAGGACATTTGGCATCATAGTGACCTACTCTTCCACAAGCAAAACATTTGAAAGGTAACTTACCTCTGAATCTTCTAGTACCCCGTTGAAGATTTCAGACAAAATTTGATTCTTCTTCATCTTCTGATACGTGTCCTGACTCATAGTACTCTCCTTTTCCTGAAGCCTTGAAGGCAGCTACTCTCCTGTCTGATGGACCTCCTTTCCTCATTTCATAAGCAATTAGAATTCCGTGCAGCTGTGACATTTTAAGGTTTTGTAGATTCTCCTTTTCTTCTATAGCAGAAACTTTAGATTCAAATCTAGTTGACAAAGATCTTAGAACTTTTTCAACCACAACAACCTCTTTTATTTCTTCACCCAAATTCATCATTATACATCTTGAGATTTTCATACTGAATCCTGAGGGTTTGAATTTTTGCTCGTTTTACCCGATCATCTCCTTCATAGCTCAGAACAATCTTGTCCCATATCTCTTTTGCAGATTGAAACTACATTACCTTGAAAAATTCTGATTGAGATAGGCATCCTAATAGAGTATTGACTGCCTTTGCATTTGTTTCATACTTCTTCTTCTCAGCCGGATCTGTAGGAGTTGTTGATGGAAAAGTATATCCTGTATCTATGATATCCCAAACTTCTGTACCAAGAGATTGAAGATAGGTAGTAACTCTTACCTTCCAATAAACGAAGTTTGTCCCATCAAAAATCGGTGGCCTGATTGATGCTTCCCTCTCGTAGTTGCTCATGATGATGGATCTTCCTTCAAACGATCAAGCTTCTTTAGAAGGACCTGCTCTGATACCAATTGTTGGAAATAATACTGAGGGGGGGTGAATCAGTATTATCAAGTCAAATACTCCTTTTTCAAATCCAAATGATATACGCTACTTCAGTTAATTAAACCCGCAACTATGTAGAAGGAAACCCGCGTATACTATGCAAACTTATAATTTGCTTTATCTTTCAGATGTTGATTGTTAATCTGTGTATCAGAATCAAATAACCAATAACCAAAAACAGTAAAACAGAGCAGAAGACAATCACACACAAGAACACAAGATATAAGGTGGAAACCCAATGTGGGTGAAAACCACCTGCTGCAATTCGTCTCTATCCTCTCTTTAATTAGAAACTTCTTTTTACAATTGTACTGGTGCAGTCATTTACCAGTACGTAGGCTACAACCTGCAAAGAGCTACAACCCTCTCTCATTTTCCAGCTTCTCCTGGAAGGGAGCTACAACCCCATTAGCTCTTGCACTAGCCAAGATACTAGTACGTAGGTGCTGGCCTACAGAAGGCTACAACCTTCTCTTTCTTCCAGGGACCACGTTTCATAAATTTTCACACTGGATCCATGAACATCAATCAATCATCAAGAATTTCTGCATCAAACAATCTCCTTTTCACCAATTAGCACTGAATCAAGTAGACACTTCTCTGACAGCTTTATCCAAATCACAGTAATAGTAACCACACACCAAATCTGAACCCAGAACACTGCAGCAATGAATAGAAGTAGCTAGATCACAACTCAAAAGACATACGCTGCTTTAATAACTTGAAACCTGTGTACAGATCTATAAAGGATAATTCGCTCTTTCAGATATTCAAACACTAATTAACCCAGATTATCTAATTTATAGATCAAGCAAGCGCCACATATAACAGATCAAAATCATACAAAGATACTATCATTCAAGCTTAAAGATTATGACCCATCAATAGAACTTATCCTTCTCTTTGCGCTAAGGTTCCTCCTTCATTCAGATCCAGATCTGCACCATAACCCAATTACCAGTATTCCAGATCTAGCACTTTTTCAGATATTCAATAACAATTCAGATGATGCTTTGCCAAATGATCTCCTTCCTCTTTTATAGTCTTAGGCCGTTCACAATACCACTGTCCAAAACCATAATAACACAATACCATGAACCCAATACTTGGGATCAACACTTTTGGATGCAGTGCCATGGACCAAAACCATAGGATCAAAAATTGTCGGACTAATACCATGAACCAACCATGAAAGTGCGTGAGATCAACACTTTTGGATGCAATACGACGGACCAAAACCATAGGATCAAAAACTGTCGGACTAATACCATGAACCAACCATGAAAGTGCGTGAACGTTTCTCCACATGAAATAAACTTTTCTCTGCATGAAAGTGCGTGAACTTTTCTCCACATGAAATAAACTTTTCTCTACATAAAAGTGCGTGAACTTTTCTCTACATGAAATAAACTTTTCTCTATATAAAAGTGCGTGAACTTTGCTGCACTATAATTTATCATCTGAGATGAGTGGGTTTCCATCAAGTACAACATATGTATCATAATGCCAACACTTTGCACAAGTTTCCACTTTTAACTATTGTCCCCATTCCTAGAAATCATCACCCTTCCTAATTGGGTCTTTCCACATTACATGAGTGGAGTTGTTGTAGAATTTTTTGGTTTTGGTAAGTTAGCATCAATTAGTCAAAAAATTAAAATCATTCCAAAAAATGGTAAGTTAGGATATGGAAAAAAAGAATATTGAATCAAAAAATGTTAGGGATATTTTGATGAATAAGTCCATATCATATAAAATGTTAGAATAGATGCCCTAAAAAAGGAAGGCAAAAATAAAAAAAATGTTAGATTAGAGAGAAAACAAAACATAATAAATTTTAAAATTGTTGCAAATCCAAATTCCACTTGTTGGCTTATTGGGGTGTAACCTAGGTTCGAAAAAGTCATTAGCCCAACAAATCCCGCACTACGAGCCCTTTCGGCAACAGTGTGTGGAGCACAGAGTGAAGTCTCACCCGAGGTAGTAGGGGAGAGTACTGGAACTAGGTTTCCATACCCTTTGGATGTCTTGATGTGGTCTAGAGGGTCAAAAACTATTTTTCACTCCTGTGCTACTCTGCATAGATATTTGTCCTTCGCATAGATTTGAGCCAATCACTTCCCGAATCTTATTATTTATATGGATTTATTATAGATCAGAATTAATTTGCAAGGTCTTTAAGCAAAAATTTAATAATAATACCTAGTGGGCATTATCATCATTCATAAAGATAGGATTAAAATCTTATAATAGATGTAGAACCCAGAATATAACAGATCCACAATAATTTAGAATCAACACAATGTATCAGAAACAACTTATCTTTATTAATATCTTCGTTTTAGTACAATCCACTTTCTGCTCTACGCACACAGCTGCAGGGGTCCACGCACACAACTGCAGACTCTACCAAGCCTCCACACACATAGCTGGAGAGTCTCTATCTAACTACAAATCCTCCTGACTCGCACTTATAGACTCAAAGTGACTATTTCTTTTTCAAACCCATAATACCTTAGGTCTTCCCAAGAACCGCCTTCTATCCTTAGAGCCTCGCTCTATTTATACATTGCCATGTTCTACTGACCATGGGTAGGCCGAATTATTCTATTATTTTACATTATTTTCAGGTGGACAACCCTTTGACTCGACCTATTACATTTCGCGCTCCACGCACTTCGCAGAACTTTTTACAATATTATTACCCTAACTTATGGGCTTAAGCCCCAAAACCATTATGTGGGGCCTCTGCTACCCAACAGTCCCCTAACATAATCATTGTCACTCATCTCGAGTCACTCGTCGGTGCGGCGATGTGCCCTGCCAAGGCTTCGCGGTCCACCATCCCTATGAGTGACGCCCTACGTTTTGCTGCTCCCTCTTTGTTTCCTGCAACTCTTCTTCAAGCTCCTGCTCCATTGCCTCTACTAATTCGTGCAACTGATGATGCTCATTCTACTATGCTTGGTTAACACAGAACACCCCCTCATAGGATTTTAGCTCAAGCTGGGGTGCCGCATACGGGAACTCTTCGTGCCAACGTAGCAAATCTCCAATTTTTGGTCTACTATACGCACTGTCTGTTGTAGCTTATGTTGTAATTTTGCAAGAAAAATGTGGCTGTCTACGAGATCCCAATATTCATGTTGTATCAGAGACCAACTATTAACTGCAATTCCATCATTTGTGTCCATATTCACAGTCTTTTCCTTATCTTTTATGGGTCACCGAACAGCCCATGGGCTAGGCAATGTCATCCAAAGTAGTTCTACTTTGTGTCTAAGAATTTCTGGTACATCCCCTACCGTTGGTGTTGAACTCTACGTAGCGCTTGTGGCCAGTGACACCACCCTATCCAGAAAGTCCTGCATCTCCATTGGCCATATTACAACCCCAGGGCTTACTCCTTTAGTGTCAATGATGAACAGTTCCATACCGATGGAAATGCATAATAGCTTACTTATCTCGGAACCATAGATCGTTCGGCGGATGCCCCCTTGTGATTTATAAGCGGTTTGAAACTCAAATTTGGTTGTTCCCTCCTTTTTTGGCGCCGCAACATTAAGCCTGTGGTAGATCGTTCCGGATCTGGCTCGTACCTTATCGCTTAATTTCCCACCGCCCGTTTCTTTTCACCATAACTCAGACATCTTGTCATGAATAGTGACAACAACTGTCACTTCTCTACTTGTCGATGTAGCAGCATAGCCCCTTCTGCACAAACGTGACCCTTATGACATACCAATTCTACATGTACCCTTGTTGTCGCGCAGCTCCCCCTTAGACAGATTTATCATCCCAGGCTCTCTTTTAATTGCTTGGAGTGGTGAGACTATCCTTGGGTTGGTTAGTCAGGCGATATGCCCACCCATGTAGAGCTTCAGGCGACTGACATTTACTCTGCTAGGGAAAGGCTCTCCATTAAGCTTGGCAAGCTGGACCATGCCTCCATCTGCAACTTCTTTGACTACATAAGGTCCCAGCCAACGCATTCGAGGCTTTCCAGGGAATTTCTCAAACTTGCTGTCATATAGTAATACTATATCATTTTCGTTGAACGTGCGTATCTTGATATGGCAATCATGCCAAGTTTTTTCTCGCTGCTTCTGTACCTGCTAATGGAATCTTGTCAGGAACCATTCCTCCTCAAGTTCTTCTAGTTGCGTGATCATCTCTTCTAAAGCCCCATGGTCTCCCATGCTTGTCGTCGCTACTATTCACAAACTACGTACAATGTATTCCATTAGCATGACGACTTCCTTGCCATAGACTAACCTGAAAGGTGTCTGGCCCATCAACTTCTTGCACGTTGTTTGGTATGCCCATAGCACAACAGGTATGCGCACATCCCAATCGTTGTGCTGCACATTACATACCTTTGTCAATGTAGTCTCCAAAATCTTGTTAAAAGCTTCAACAGTCCCATTTGCTTGCGGATGGTACGACGTACTCTGTTGATGATATATATGGAACTCCTTGGTGAGTGTGCTAATAGTCTCATTCAAGAAGTGCATTCTGTGGAGGCTCGTGAGAATTTTTGGACATCCAAACCATGTCAACACATTCTCAAACAAAAATTTCGTAGCTGTAGCAGCCATGCAGTCCTTAACCAGCTGCGCTTCCACCCATTGGATCAAGTATTCTGTCGTGGTGATGATATAGCATGCACCCATGTTCCCTTAAGGTGTTATAGGCTCCACAAAGTCGATTGACCATTTTTCGAATGGTTGCAGTGTCATCTGTGGCTTGAGTGGCATTTCATCCCTCTGTGATGGTTTCCCAGTCTATTGACATACGTCGTAGGCCTGACAATATGCTTTTGAGTCTTGATGTAGAGTTGGCCACCATAGTCCAGCGCAAAGAATCTTTTGTGCTGTGGCACATCCCGCATAATGTCCTCATGCAACCTCCCCCCATGTGCTTTGGCAAGGATCTATCCTCGCTCAAATTCAGGTACATACCTTCGTAATATTTCATCGTTGCCCATTTTGTAGAGGTGTCCTGCGATAATGGTAAAGTCTACCATGCATATTACCAATTCTTTCTTCTACTGAACAAAATATCCCTGCAGCGCAGTTCCTGTGGTTAAGAAATGGAGTATATCCTCAAACTGGCCATCTGTGACACGCACTGCATAAAGCTATGCATCAGGTAGTCCTTCCTCTAAGTTTGTGGGTTCTTCGCCATTCTCAAATCAGGACAGGTGATCTAGGCATGCATTTAGACATCCCTGCTTTACGATGACTTCAAAATCATATTCCTGAAACAATAACAACCATCTACAAATGCGCCCCCCAACACAGGCTTATTCACTAAGTATTTTGACGTGGAATGATCAATATACATCTTAAAGTGTCTCCCGAGTAGATAGTGGTGATATTTCTGAAGCGCATATACTATCGCCAATGCCTCACGCTCAATAGTGGAGTAATGCTTTTCAGATTTGGACAATAATTGACTTGCGAATGCGATCAGGTGATCAATTCATTCCACTCCTTCCTCTATGAGTACCACGCCTAGCGCGATACACGACGCATCAACATGCATGTGAAATTTGATGTCCCATTTCGGTAATACCAAAATGGGCGCTGATGCCATCTTCTCCTTGAGAGTTTCCAGACGTTTGTTACATTCCTCATTCCAAAAATACATAGCATCCTTTTCAACAACTATTCCATTAGTGTCATGATCTGTGCATAGCTCTTTATGAACTTTCGATAGTAACCATTGTGTCGTAGTGTGGCACGCAGTTGTTTGACACGGCACTTGCAGATTGAGTATGACAACAATCTTCGTCGGGTTTACCATCAAGCCTTGCTTGCAGACCACATGGCCGAGCAAGTTCCCAAAGGGGATGAGGAAAGTACACTTATTTATATGTAGCGCAATCTGGTGCCATCGACAAGTATCCAACATTAACCGTAAGCTCACGATATGTTTCTTGACTAGGCCAAAGACTGTCCAATCATCAAGATATACCTCTAAAAACATATGTATAAATTCCTTGAATGCAGCTACCACAATGCGTGATAATATCGCCAGTGCGTTCTTTAGTCCAAAGGACATCACTGTGTATTGAAAATAGCCCCATTCAGTTGCAAAATTTTTTTTACTCCTATCCTTCGATGCAATCTTGATCTGGTAGTACCCCGAGAAACCGTCCGTTAAGGATTAGGCTTCTTTTCCAACCACATTTTCCAGTACCTCGTCTGTGAATGGCGTCGGGGATGGATCGTTAACACATGCATCATTAAGCTTCCTTAGGTCCACGTAGATGTGAATTTCACCCTTCTATTTTTTCTCCTGTACAACCGTAGGACTTACCCAATCAGCTTCCCCCACTGGTTCAATTATTCCTGCTACAAGCATTTTGTTTAACTCTTCGTGGACCTTTGCTTTGTATTTTAGATTCAACTGATAGGTCACCGCTTGACTGGCTTCACATCTGGCTTCAGGGTTATCTTCACCATTCCTAGGTCGCCGAGGATCCCTTTTAACTCTGTGATTTTGGTCAGGAATAAATCTTGATATTCTCGAAGTAACTCGACAACCTTCTCCACTGTGGGATCATCCCAATAGTCCCCAAGTGTTGAATACTTTAGCTCCTCCTCTGTACCATTGCTCACCTGTTTTGTTTTCAATGACGCGGTGATGTCGGGGTCCTTGATTGCTAGTCCGTGAACCTCGCAAATCCCCTCTATTTCTAGAATATTGATGTTTCTGGGGTCATCCTCATCATCTTCTATCTGTAAGTTGTAACATTCTAGGGCCTGGCTCAACCGATGTGACTAATCTGGCTGCATTATTTCTTTCGTTTGCAATGGTACTTTGAAAATGGTGGCCTTGACAACTTGTAATGCATTTTCAACAATATCCATCCATTGGTCCTGAAATAAGAATGTCAATAAAAACCCTTCACGCAAGATATCCCATTTGCTTGTACCATGTCGGATCTCTGTTTTGTTGGTTTATGTTATATTCTTTCCACGTAGTTAACAAGGGGTTTAAGGGGTACCCGTAACCCCACTTTATGGGGTCCGGGGCAGTGCCCCCGAAAATTTTTATTTTGGACCCTATGTTAAGTTGGGTGGACCCACCTATGGTTTTGTGCATGATTTTCGCACATGTTTTTTGGATGTGATGGTTTTTCGGTCCATGGTATTGGATGTGATGGGTTTTGGTCCATGGTATTGGATGCGATGGTTTTCGGTCCATTGTATTGAATGCTTCGGCATGTATAAATATGTATTATAACATTGAAAGGAACATAATGAGAAATCAAGCTGGTAGTCTCGGTTTTGGGATCTAGGGGAAAATCTTTGTGTATATGTGTTTTATGTGTTACCCTCTCGCATTGTTTATCTTCTATGTTTTAGAATTCATATGTAGGTAATTTTTGTACGGGGTTAAAACAAAAATTTGGTATCAGAGCTGTTTTTGGCTTCAAGGGGACGCCTTTGTTACTAAGGGGTTTCACTCGGGCCTGTGGTAGACCTTGTTCAGTGGCAGGAGATCCATTCTGGTGGTGAAAGAAGATGGCGAGCGGTGGAAAGATAGAGATTGAGAAATTTAATGGTCAGAGTTTTGAGTTGTGGAAACTGAAGATGGAGGATCTATTGGTGGATAAAGATCAGTGGATCATGGTAGATCTAGGTACTAAACAAACGGGAGTGAACGATGAAGAATGGAAGAAGTTGGATCAGAAGGTAAAGAGCACAATACAATTATGTGTCTCAGATTCAATATTGTTGAATGTATCAGGGGAAGCTACGACAAAGGCTTTGTGGGACAAGTTAGGGACTTTATACCAATCTAAGTCTCTGGTGAATAAACTGTTCCTGCGAATTTTGTCACACGGAATGAGTCGAGGTTGCGGACAAGATCGACCTTCCTAGTATCTATTGATATCTAGTGACAAGCAAGCCAATCAAAAACTATCTTTCTCTAAATATGCGAGTAAAATAAAGGCAAACAAGTGTTTTTTAGGCCTACGTTGGGTCCAATGCAAGTTTGTGGAAGCCTCGCTCCCTCACTCCAAATGAGCTTCCTTGAAGTGTAATTCTGCAAAAAAAAACAAGAAAACAATTAAATAGCACCTGAAAATCCAATATCATAAAGCATATTCATCATAATGATCAAGGAGATTATGAAACAAACCACATAAGACAATTTGTTGAGAAAAATGAATCTGATTGTATTAATTCAAATGAAGAAGAACTTTAAAAACTGTGCCTTGATGCTGTACAAGCTCCTCCCAGGGTCCGACAAGAAGTCTCCTCTACTTTGACAAGTTTCACTCACTTCCCAATGAAACCAAAAGGTATGTGATCTGTAGAGCCTCTAACTTGCACCTAATTATCCATCATTACCTACAGCTTTTTCTCACTTATCCCTCTCTTTTGCCCTATTTTCCTCATAAACTTACCCAGATCATTACATTTGATGTCTTTAAGCATGATTGGTTGACTTTGCTAAATGTTTGACTGTTTGTCTAGATTTTGACATATGCACAGAGTTTCCGCAGCTGTCTGGCAATTCCGTAGCCATTCAGCAATTCCGCAGCCTTTTC
>APFE030518073.1:15007-28164 GCA_000404065.3 Pinus taeda | reverse complement strand
AAATTATGAGTAATCGTTTGATGAAATACCTTTGTTGCGGGTTGCTCCTTCGCACTCTGTTCGAGTCCTGTTTGCTCTCGGTCGTTTGCTATCTTTTAGTACTTGGATTGTGGCTCAATTCATTGGTCCTTCACTCTGTATTTTGACATTTGCATGAATTTTATATGGTTTGCTTGATAGAAAAGAACACAAAGGGGTCACAACCTTACGTGGTCGTTCACAGTTTGTTATTACAATTCCTTGCAATTCGATAAATGAAATTACAGTGTTACAGAAAATAGGCAATGAATACAGATGGACAATATTTGGAAAATAAGATCTGTCTCAGTTTCTTTTATTTCTCTGATATGAAATTGCTGAACCTTTCTCTTGTCTTACATTGTTTCCTTTATACATTTTGATTACAGTTAATGGAAACTACAATTGTTTGTCAGTTGAACAGAAACAATTGGTTGTACAACTACAGTTTTGATTATCATTCCAAGATCTTCATTTAGATAATTTTGTCTTTTCTTTCCTAAGTTGACATATCAATTTCTAACTATTGTTTATTACTATTGAACCATAACAACCCTAACCGAAATTTAACTTTGACATTTAACAACTAAGACTAAAGTAAACTAAAGTCCTATCTCATGACCTCATAAACTAATTAAAGAAAAAAAATCCAGATAATCAACAACCTTCCAACCTGGAGAGACTTCACCTGGTCATGGTGAGCTAGATGCTTTTGCATGAGGCTCCCGAGGCAAAAAGAAATCATGTCTCCAGTCCATGAGCTTCTCGACTGATGTTCTTGTCTGTTCAATTTTCCTGGCAACAAGCCACGAATTGTCCTCAATAGGATGGTTCTTCCACTTGACCAGGTACTGTACATACTCCTTCCATCGAGTTTGTTTAAACACCTGAGTGTTGAGAATGCTTTCGATCTCGAGAGGTTGAATGTAAGGCATCTGTCTCTTCCAAGCTTCTTCATCTTCTTGGGTACTCTATGTAGGTCGCTTGGTTCCATCTTCTTCCTTTTCCTCTAGGTCAGGGGTGTAAGGGAATAGGTCCACTACGTTAAAGATAGGTGAAATTCCTATTCCAGGTGGCAACTGTATCTCATAGGAATTCTCTGAAAAATTCCGAAGGACTTTGCAAGGCCCTATATTTTTATACTTCAATTTATTGTATGTACATTTAGGGAAGCGTTCTTTGTGTAAATACGCGAGGGCTTCATCCCCGACGTCAAATTGTACTTCCCTTCCCTTCAAATTTTCATGTTGTTTGTACTTTAAGCTGTTGTCCTGTAATTTCATTTTCACCTGTTCATGCAAATCTCTCATCGCGTTAGCGAAATCTTCTCTGTCTGCGCTTCGCCTTTCCTGCATTCCAAGATCTTGTAGTTCATGCAATCTACGAGGATGCATGTCGTATAGGATTTGAAATGGATTGAAACCTGTGCTACAGTTAGGTGAGTTTTTGTAAGCGAACTCTGCCTGTGCTAGCGCTCATTCCCACATCCGCAAATTCTCCCTGACCAAGCTTCGTAACAGGTTTCCTAGACTCTTGTTTACAACCTTTGTTTATCTATCACTTTGCGGGTGATATGCAGAACTGTAGCTTAGCTATGTGTCCATTTTTTTCCATAAGGTACGCCAAAAGTGTCCGGTGAACTTCACATCCCTGTCTGAAAGGATAGAGTTAGGCAATCCATGCAACCTCACAATCTCATTCAAGAACAAGTGGGCCATGTGGGTGGCATCACTAGTTTTTCTGCAATGAATAAAATGCGCCACTTTTGATAATATATCCACCACTATACTTACCAAGTCGTATCCTCATTGCATCTTTGGTAGACCTAAGATGAAGTTGAAACTGACTGAGTCCCATGGTCTGCCTCGAACAGGTAATGGTGTATACAATCCTGTGTTTTGACTGTGACCCTTTTCTAACTGGCACACTTTGCATCTGGCCACAAACCGTTGTACATATCTCCACATCTTCGGCCAAAAGTAAAAATGACTAGGCTGCTTGAGGGTCTTATCCATGCCGAAATGTTCGTCCAAACCCCCACTATGCTTCTCTCAAATAATATTCTCCCTCATCGAACAGTCAGGTATGCACAGCTGTCCTCCCTTAAACAAAAAATTTTCTTGTAGATTGTAGTCCAACCAAGGACTATTATCTCTCACTAAAGGGTTTTGACATGCCTCATAGGCCTCCTTAAAATCTGTATCCATCTAGCATAAACCCTATAAGTTCTCAAAACCCAGCACCTGCACAGTGCTTCCCTGCAGAAGTAGAGCTTTGCTACTCAACGCATCTGCTACCTTATTTGCTTGCCCGCTAATATGATTTAATAGGAAATTGAAACTTTGCAAATACTCCACCCATTTGGCGTGTTTGTGGTTTAGCTTGTACTGCTCCATTAAATACGGTAGTGCAGAATTATCTGAAAACAACACAAATTCATTTCCCAATAGATAATGCCTCCAGTATTTTAAGGTTTGTATAACAACATGGAACTCCTTACCATATGATGAGTATTTATATCAACTCTCATTCAACTTCTCGTTGAAGAACACTACATACTTATCCTCCTAACTGAGTACAGCACCAATTACTGTCCCGCTGGCATCACAGTGAACCTAAAATAACTTCTTGAAATCTAGTAATCTCAGGATCGGCCTCTCAGTAATCTTTCTCTTTAACAAATGGGAACTTCTCTCTGCTGCCTCTGTCCATCGAAAAGGTTGGCTGGCCTTTTTGCTGGTGTTTAGCATTAACGCACAAATTTCACTGAATTTCTTTACGAATTTCCTATAAAAACTTGCTAATCCGTGAAAGCTACGTACCTAAAATAGATTTTTCGGAGATGGCTAATTCACTATCGCTGCCACCTTCTCCGGATCCATCTTCATCTCATTCTATGTTATTACAAACCCCAAATAAATCAATTCCTTCTACAGAAAAGTACATTTCTTCAAGTTTATTAGCAGTTTATTCTGCTGTAATTTCTCCAGCACCTTACCCACATGTTGAAGGTGTTCTTCCCTTGTTCTGTTGAAAATTAGGATGTCATCCAGGTATACAATCACAAATTTTCCAATGTACTCCTTCAGCATCTCATTCATTAACCTCATGAATGTACTAGGCATATTGCTCAACCCAAATGGCATGACCAGCCATTCGTACAACCCCTCATTCATCTTAAAGGCTGTCTTCCATTCATCCCCCTCTCGTATCTGAATTTGAGGGCACCCACGTTTCAAGCCTATCTTAGAGAAATAAGCTGCCCTGCCTAAACAATCCATCATATCATCCATTCACGGTAGTGGAAACATGTACGAGATGGTGATTTTATTGATGGTCCTTGAGTCGGTGCACGTCCGCCATTCACCTCCCTTCTTGGGAGTGAGGACTATTGGAACAACACAAGGGCTCAAAAACTCCCTTATCAATCCCTTGTCCAACAGCTCTTGCACCTGCTTCCTAATTTCTTCATTATCCTTAGGGCTCATTCGATATGCTGCTTTGTTCTGCAAACTGGCTCCGGGTATGAAGTCGATATGATGACTTATACTCCATTTGGGGGTTAACTTGCCTGGCAAGTCATCTACAAATATGTCTGTAAACTCCTCCAACATTTGATGGATCTCTGTAGGTAAATCTGATACCTCTGTATGCAACAATATTGTCCTTGCTTTCTTTACAACCGCATAACCTATCTCACTATTCTCAACCTGTTTTAAAAATTGTTTTTCACTGACCAAAAATGTCCTTGGTTCACTAGTCTCTATTGTCCCTTCTTCTTTGATGGGTACAAGCATATGCTTGACTCCATCCTTCATGAATTTATAACAGTTCGTCAATCCATCATGTACCACCTTCCTATCATACTACCAAGGCTTGCCTAGAAGTTTGTGACATACATCCATTGGCATGATGTCACAAACAACTTTGTCCTTGTATCTCCCTATCCAAAACTTGACCTTGCTCTATTCATTCACCAACAATTAATGGCCTTTTTGCAGCCATGAAACTCTGTAAGGGTTGGGATGCTTCGACCGTTTGAACTCCAATTTTCCACCATCTCTGTGGACACCAAATTATCAGTACTACGACTGTTAATAATTAACTTACAACACTTACCTCATGACTTACAAATTGTCCTAAACAAAGCCTTCCGCTACGTCTGTTCGGTGACCTCCTTGACTAGTTTTAACAACACCTTGTTCAACACCAAAGCTTCTCCCATCTCTGGAGCATTCTCTGCTTATTGAGGAGGTGTTGCTACTTCCTCTGGTTGCACCACATATGCACCCCACTGTCCAGCTGGATCTGCTTATGGACATTCAAACGAGTGGTGCCCCCATTTATGACACCTATAACACTGATAACTAGCCCCTCTACCTCGGCCATTTCCGCTACCTCACTGGGATGACCTACCGCCTCTCTCACTATCACCTCTATATGTTGTTCCAGAAGCTTTAGAACTACTGGTTTCCTCATTGCTGTTAGCAGTTCGGCCCTGCCATAGGACTAGCCCTTCCCTCTGCTAGCTCCTCGTCGTTTCCAGGCATTCTGCCTTCTGGTAATTTTCTCCTTAGCCTTCATCGCACTCTGATACGCTTCGTTGGTGTTGTTCAGAGAAAAAATACTAATTTCATCCAAAATATCTAACCTCAGCCCATTAACATACCTGGATGTTCTTTCTGTTGTATCCTCTGTATATCGGGCTCACAAATTCACTCGATAGAACTCCTTCGTGTACTCCCTTATCGTCAATCCTTTTTGTTTCAGGTTTTGCACATGTTTGTGCAATGCAATCTGATAGTCCCTCGGCATAAATCTGCCCTTTAACTTGGCCACCATCCTTGACCAGGTTTTAATCGACGCCTTGTTCAATCTCTTCCTCTCGTTCTGAACACTATCCCACCATAGGGTTGCGTGTCCCTTCAATTTTGTCGCAGTGAATTTGACTCTGTGGGCTTTGCTGACTTCCTTGCACTCAACATACTTATCCATCTCACTAATCCAATCCAATAAAACTTTGATAGACAGGTTGTCTTCATACGTCGAGAGTTTTGGATTGGGTTTACTGCTTGCTACTAAAACAGATCTCAACAATCTCACTTCTGCAGATTCACCTTCTGGTCCATCTGCTACTACTTCAACTTCCTCTTCACTGGCATTGCTTATTTCTGGATCTCTTTGTCTACCTATCTCTACTGCCTCCAAATGGGCAGAAAGAATTCTGATCTCCTCTCTCAATCCTTCCTCTGTCAATCTTTGAGCACCTCTGCCATGGCCTCGCCTTCCTCTCTTCATTCCTCCTACTAACATAAACAACTGCTCTAATACCACTCTGATGTAGCCCAACCACACTGGCCCACACTTCCACATGTCCGAAAGGTTATACTTGTTTGTTGGACTTTATGACGTGTTAGATTGGGGAATGTTTTCGATGGTTGCATGCAAGTTGGTCCATTAATATTTTTCTAGCAATAGAATGAGTTAATGCTGCATTTAATTACCACCTACTCAACTTAGGCCTGATTCCTTGACGTGTTCTTTGGCCAAAACACTTTGGCTTCCCAGTCATTCAATATTATTCTATTCGCCGGTGAGGTTGCTGTGAGAGTTTGTTGATTGTCCTGTGTGGTTTTTGCTCTGGTGAGTATGGCGATCCCTGGTTCTTCTCTAGGTATGACTGTGAGTGAATACCGGCCTTTCCAACTTGGTTGTATGCTTGTCGATGGTTTTCTCCGGTGGCTCGATACCATTCTAGTTCTGGTGGTGTGCTTGCTCGGCTCCTTTTCACATGGTAAGATTTCTTGTCTCGTCCTACTATTCTCCTCTAGTCTAGTTGTAGAGTCTGGTGTCTCATCTGGTAGCTGCTCCTTGATATTATTCCTTTGCTTTTGCCTTCATTTGACCACCTCTGCTAATATTATTATTGTCTCTGGTCACTGTTATGTTCGTAAAATGATGTCAACTTCCATTGTCTTGGATCCAGGTAGCAAGTTGGTGGTTTTCCGTGGCTCTGAACAGATATTGACCCCTTCCTTGAATCAATTCGACCTCCTCATGGTATTGATGCTAACCAGCAATGATCCTTCTATCTCAGCTCTATCAGTTTTTGGCAATGGCTTTTCTCCTCGAGCCTGTGGTCCGGCTTACTCAGGTAATGTATGAAACCCTCTGGTGTCTATGCTTGTTTCGACTTCAGTTCGTCTCTTTACAATTGTATTGACACTGCTCGTTTGTGGGTACAGGTCAGCGACTCGAGTTGGGTACGTAGGTTCCTCCGGGTTTCTTCAAAAGGTGGCGAACCTATGTCGGTAGGCTCTGGCTCTTCAACCTGTCAATACGCTGTTAGGGTTCTAGGTTTCCTATAGATTTGGTAGATTGTTGTTTTGGTTGCTTTATGTCTATGGTTGATGTCCCTTTCGAAGGTGAAACTTTGGCTTGGCTATAATTCTGGTTAACTGCTTGTTTGAATGGTTATGGGCTTACTGTTCCCAAACCCTAGGCTAGGGTTTGTCCACTCTGGATGCGGCACTTGTTTCTATGTATCAACGAATGTAATATATATATATATATCTGTTTGTCTTGGTCAACAACAAGGAGAATATGGTTTTGTTATCACTGTTTAACTTGTGAAATGTATGAGTAATCGTTTGATGAAATACCTTTGTTTTGGGTTGCTCCTTCGCACTCTGTTCTAGTCCTTTTTGCTCTCGGTCGTTTTGTATCTTTTAGTACTCGAATTGTGGCTCAATTCGTTGGTCTTTCACTTTGTATTTGGACATTTGCATGAATTTTATATGGTTTGTTTGATAGACGAGAACACAAAGGGGTCATGAACTTACGTGGTCATTCACATTTTGTTAGTACAATTCCTTGCAATTCGATAAATGAAATTACAGTGTTATAGTAAATAGGTAATGAATACAGATGGACAATATCTAGAAAATAAGATCTGTCTCTGTTTCTTTTATTTCTCTAATATGAAATTGTTGAACCTTTCTTTTGTCTTACATTGTTGCCTTTATACATTTTGATTACAGTTAATGGAAACTGCAATTGTTTGTCAGTTGAACAGAAACAATTGGTTGTACAACTACAATTTCGGTTGTCATTACAAGATCTGCATTTAGATAATTTTGTTTTTTCTTTCCTAAGTTAACAGATCAATTTCTAACTATTGTTTATTACTATTGAACCATAACAACCCTAACCGACATTTAACTTTGTCATTTAACAACTAAGAGTAAAGTAAACTAAAATCCTATCTCATGACCTCATAAACTAATTAAGAAAAAACAATCCATATAATCAACAACCTTCCAACCTGGAGAGACTTCACCCGGTCATGGTGAGCTATATGCTCCTGCATCACTTGGTGTGGTGTCCATAATGGAATGTCACCTGTTACACCCGTATGATCATGGTAGGCTGGCTCGTGATGATACCCCTATCCTCTTTAAGACAATGCTTGTTATTTTTTCATATTTTTATATTTTAATGCTTTTATTGTGGAGAGAGGGAGGCTCATTTACTCCTTAAGAGTTAGGGATGGCGTAAGAAGTAAACAAAATGCCAATGAAAGCTATTTTCCCCCCCATATCATCATATCAAAGGGATTTATCCATTTGAAAGTGTAAAAGATAAACTAGCATGGTATTAGAATAATAAATCATTTTATGATGTGTCTAAAGAGAAGATATTCAATAGGTCATTATATAGGTGCACCATGTCAACTTCGGAGTAAAGATGACCATCAAAAGGTTTTAGGAGTCATAATGGTATTAATATTACTGTTTTTCTTTATCTTAGGCACAAATCCAACCGGATGGTTTTTTTATTCAAAACATAAAAGAGAAAGAAATATGACAAAATGATTGGTGATGAAACAGTAAACAGAAGTCATAGTTATTCCTACAAAATGCAAAAAGTGTTGTTCAATTGATTGAACAACAATATTTAATCGATTGAATAGAAAAATCGAAAAGAAAAACACGCAAAGGTATGTTTCAATCGATTGAACAACAATTGTTCAACCATTTGAACAACAAAAGTAAAAAAACACAAAAGTGTTGCTCAATCAATTGAACAAAAATCGTTCAATCATTTGAACAACAAAAATAAAACACAAAAAAGTGTTGTTCAATCAATTGAACAACAATTGTTCAATCGTTTGAACAACAAAAGTCAAAAATGAAAAAGTGTTGTTCAATCGATTGAACAAGAATCATTCAATCATTTAAACAGAAAAAATAAAACATGTAAACGTGTTGTACAATCCGTTGAACAACAATCGTTCAATCATTTAAATAACGAAAATAAAACACACAAAAGTATTGTTGAATCGATTGAATAGTAACCCTTCAATCGTTTGAACAACAAAAATAAAATACACAAAAGTATTGTTCAATCAATTGAACAACAATTGTTCGATCATTTGAACAACAAAAATAAAACACACAAAAGTGTTGTTCAATCGATTGAACAACAATCATTCAATCGTTTGTACAACAAAAATAAAACACACAAAAGTGTTGTTCAATTGATTGAACAACAATCATTCAATCATTTGAACAATGAAAATAAAACACGCAAAAGTGTTGTTCAATCGATTGAACAACAATTGTTCAATCGTTTGAACAACGTAAAAATAACTCACGTAAAAGTGTTGTTTAATCAAACTAAACAACAATTGTTTAATCATTTGAACAACAAAAATAAAACACACAAAAGTGTTGTTCAATTGTTCGAACAATAAAAATAAAACATGCAAAAGTGATGTTCAATCGATTAAACAACAATTGTTCAATTGTTTGAACAACAAAAATAAAATACGGAAAAGTTTTGTCCAATAAATTGAATATCAATCGTTCAATTATTTGAACAACAAAAAATAAAACACGCAAAAGTGTCATTCAATCGATTGAACAAGAATCGTTCAATCATTTTAACAATAAAAATAAAACACGCAAAAGTGTTGCTTAATCGATTGAACATCAATCATTCAATCATTTGAACAACAAAAATAAAACACGCAAAAGTGTTTTTCAATGGATTGAACAACAATCGTTCAATCATTTGAACAACAAAAATAAAACAAGCAAAAGCGACATTCAATTGATTGAACAACAATCGTTCAATCATTTGAACAACAAAATAAAACATGCAAAAGTGTTGTTCAATTTATTGAACAACAATCGTTCAATCATTTGAACAACAAAAATAAAACACACAAAAGTGTTGTTCAATCAATTGAACAACAATCGCTCAAGCGTTTGAACAACAAAAATAAAACAGCAAATGTCATTCAATCGACTGAACAACAATCATTCAATCATTTGAAAATCGAAAATAAAACACACAAAAGTGTTGTTCACTCAATTGAACAATAATCGTTCAATCAATTGAACAACAATCGTTCAATCGTTTGAACAACAAAAAATAAAACGCACAAAAGTGTTGTTTAATCGATTGAAAAACAATCGTTCAATTGTTTGAACAACAAAATTAAAACACACAAAAGTGTTGTTCAATCAATTGAACAAAAATTGTTTAATCATTTGAACAACAAAAATAAAACACACAAAAGTATCGTTCAATCAATTGAACATCAATCGTTCAATCATGTGAACAACAAACATAAGGCATGCAAAAGTGTTGTTGTTGGGTCCCTATAATACTAGTGATTACCCCATTAATATTATAGTTTCATACCTTATTAATATTGTTTTGCCCCTGTTATCCCCATATTGTTATTATTGTGCCCCATAGAATCCCTCTATTGTTATTTTTGTGGCTTTATATTATTATTGTTAGGTCGGCTGGGTTATATTGTGACTCCTTAGACTCCTATATATAGAAAGGAGTTTTTTCATTTGATCATCCAAGAATTGTTCTTTATGTCATTTTAAAGGTTTCCCCCTCGAAGAGGCTGAATTCTAAGGCGTTGATCTATCTTTTCTATCTTTTCTTGAGTTGGTTTCATAACATTTGGTATCAAAGCTTTGGATTCTAGGGTTTCACTGCTCCAAAAAGGTCATCATGGAATTTTCACTATAACAATTCCTTCTGTGATGTTTCAGAAGCTAAAAAAAAAAACCCATTTAAGAAGAAATCGCGCTGAATCTCGGGTCCAAATTTTAGGGTTGTTCACGATATATTTGTGGACATATGATCTGAGGAAATTGGTCTTCTTGCAGACTCCTGAATTTCATTCCAAACAGGTGACCTGGGGAAAATCGTCATGGCTTTCTCTTTGAGCATATGATTGAAATTGCATAAGAAGGTATAGAAAGAGGACGGATTTTAGTATATTTTATATATTGTTTAGAGCCAAAGGTCGAAACAATGACTCGTGGCACATCGTACAAGTTTGCTCTACTGAACTGGTCTATAATTAGGTCACTGTGGGAGATTTTTCATAACTCTTCCTTGGAGAATCCAATTTGGAACATATTGGTGGCATTGGGAAGAGGACACATAGGACTACTGTAGGTTGCAATTTTAGAACTAGATGATCTGAAAGTATAGAAATACATCAGAGGCAATATCGAGCTCCTACAAAGTGAGAAAAGGTGTGCAGATTCTTTTAAATTTTTTCTTAAGATTGGTTTGAAAATTTATTTTGAAGGAATTCAAAGGGCATAGTAGAGCATTATTATCGGTAACGGATGCCTCGAGGAAAGAAAATGCAAACACCTAGTAAGGAACCTGAAAGCCCTAGCATGACTCAGGAAGAAGAGGAAGAAATGTTACATGATATATCAAAATTAAAAGAACAAGTGCAACAAATGTCACGCTCACAAAAGCTAAGAGAAGCTAAGATAAACGGCGTGGAATCTAAGATAAAGGGCATGGAAGCTAAGATGGATGATTTGAAGATAGATTTGAAGACAAATTTGAAGAGAGACATGGCATATTTGAAGACAGATTTGAAGACAGATTTGACAAATTTTCTAGAAGAAATACTTACTAATGGTGAAAAGGATGTAAGGGAAACTCATGATGCGAACAAAAGAAATGTTAATCATCATTTCATAGACTCTAATGTGGGATCAAAGACCCACCATATTCCAAAAGTCAATATGAGGAAGTTTGATGGAAAGGATCCCGCAACATGGATATTATAGATGGAGCAATTTTTCGATCTCAATAATGTGCAAAACACACAAAAAGTACGTATTGCAGCTTTATATTTGGAACCAAATCAGTTTGTATGGTATCAATGGCTTTACTCTCGTAAACAAATTATCACTTGGGCAATTTTTTCGAAAGAATTGACAACACATTATGAGGATACAAAAAGCAACACTTTTTTTAGCCAATTGATAAGTCTCAAACAAAAGGGTTCAATAATGGATCACATTGAGGAGTTCCAAAAATTGAACATAAGGGTAAATATATTCAAGAGGAGCATATGATTGATGTGTTCATAGGGTCTTTAAAGGATGATATCCAACATGATGTTTGCCTTTGGGAACCTGATTCATTAGAGAAGGCATTTAGGTTAGCAAGAAAAATGGAAAGCAAAATTATGGCAACCAGGAAGCATACCACTCACAACCATAAAGATGGAAGTGTGGTTGCCCCTAGTCTTCCACAGCCTATAAGGTTGACACCACATCAATTGGAAGAAGAAAGAGAAAAAGGGCTTTGTTATTGTTAGAATATTATATATATTACACATAAAATATTGCAGAAATATAAACACAAAAAACGCACAAAACAAGAGAGACACAGATATACGTGGTTGACCTAGTTTAGGCTACGTCCACCTTGAACAGCCAGTCCTTCCTTTTGATTATCCAGCAAAATGAAGAGACACAACCTACAACAAATCCGCTGTAATATCCTCTGTCTTCTCTCACCGTCTCACCTCTCTGTTTCTCGCTCACACAGAATACACATCTATCTCACAGCCTCAAATACAATTCCCTCATACAAAGAGAGGGGTTGCCTTCTAGGGAAAAAAACCCTAAACTAAACATAAGTTCTACCGTCAGATCATCTGCCTAATGAACGGCCCAGATTGACTAGAAATTACTATAGTTTTACAAGGCAATTTTACAGTTGTTTTTAGCTTCAGGGGCGCTGCCCCTGAAACCCCCTGCCAGGGGGGGCTCCCAAAGGTCACAGCCGCCCCCCCTGGACCCTCCCTGTAGCGAATATTTTACGGGCGGCATTGCCACCCCCATTTTTAACTAGGGTCCAATGTGGTGGTACTTTTGAATATAGAAGATAATCAGGCTCCCAACAATTATAGTTGTGATAGCAAATACACTAGAGGTCATAAGTGTGCTGAGAAGAAATTATTCTACATAGATTTCAAAGAGGAAGAAGAAAAGGAGAAGGAAAGGTCAGAAGAAGAGGATATACTCCAGGAAAAAAGCCTAGATAAAGAAGAAATGAATCCGACCATATGGTGTAATGCATTGGCTAGAATTACCACTCCTCAAACCATCAAGTTAGAAGGACAAATCAAGAAGAAAAAGGTAATAGTGTTGATTGATTCAAGAAGTACCCACAATTTTTATTCATTGTAAGGTAGCAAAAGAATATAATTTCTTCTTATATCCAACACTAGAGTGTCAAGTGATGGTTGCAAATGGAGGAATAGTAAATTGCTCTAGAAAGTGCCATAAGATCAAGCTATCAATGGGAGAATATGTATTGACTAGCCCAATGCTTTCTATTCCAATGGGAGGTGCTGATGTTGTACTAGGAGTCTAATGGCTACAATCTTTGGGTACAATAGCTTTTAATTTTCAAGAACTTTTCATGAAATTTTCTGTGGAAGGAAAGGAAGTTGAATTAAGGGGTATTGTAGGGAAACCAGGCAAGATAATCAGCTCTAATGGTATGACAAAACTTCTAAAAAAGGAACAAAGGGGTGTAATTGCACAATTATGTTCACTAGATGTTCCCACATTGGAATCATCTATTTCTCCAAATCTACAAAAAGTCTTAAACAATCATTCCAAGGTATTTGAGACTCCCAAAGGTCTCCCACCTATTCGTGATCATGATCATGCTATTCATTTGATTCTACGAAGTGTTCCTCCAAACATCAGGCCGTACAGATATCCCTATGCCCAAAAGAGTGAAATTGAACGTATGGTTGCAGAAATGCTAGAGGTTGGTAT